>JAWNNQ010000496.1:0-85970 GCA_035044765.1 Leucophenga montana
AATTGAAACATACATAAATTTCCGACAGAAGGTCGATGCACCATGATTAAAAATTTTTCATTTATTGTAATACACATGCTAAGTGTTTTTTATCTTAAGCGAAATGAAAAAAACTATAGAAAACTTAAAAAAAAAAATAATAATATTTAAAGAAAGATCTTTAACTTACTTCGGTAATACGGAACATTGTACACTCTACAAACATTAATTTCTGTGTGCTATTTGAAAATAAATATGTGTATTATGATGTTAGATTGAATAAGCCACCATGTACAAGAAAAAGCATAGGGCAAAGCACGGTGGGTACGCTAGTTTTTCTCTAAATTATGCTTTCTATAAACTATATTGTAAAGTAGGACACAACATTTTTATGGTATATCATGGTATATTATTGTATACTATAAAATTATATCAAAAAATTCAAGAAAAATAAAAAAAAAACAACCAAGTAAATTTAATCGCGATTTTAGAATTTTTGTATGAACAATTTTATTACCCGAGTGGTCATAAAGAAGGGCGAAGTGGGCACGGAGTAGGGCAGCAACGCGACAGGTACTAACTAGTCAGCTATATAATAGTTATATACATATGTATATTACTATGGTATGCAGCCATGTATGCAATTGGTTATTCGATTTTACAACAGCGCGAAATTGCACTGTCCTATAGTATTCCTCTCGTAATCGGAAGAATGTGAGTTCAAATCAGTGCCGACCCGGACAGAAATTTTGTATCTTTATTTTTTTTTTTAATTGAGTTTTTATTTAAGTTGTTTATCTGGTTTTTTTTTTCAATTATTAACGTTATCCAATTCAAGGTAAACTGTATTTTCTCTATTTTTCGATTTGTGTTTTATTTAAATAACGCTCGTGTTGCGTCTTTTATACACTATTGCTCAGAGCTTCTAACATGAGATAAGCTTCAAGAACCGCATAAAGTCCGTTAAATTGAAAGCTAGAGTAGAGTGCGCTACGGAATTCATTAAAGAGCTTTATATAGTTCCTTACTTATATACTAGATGGCGCTACATAGTATATAGTTAGACTATTTTCAAACAATTTTAACAGTTTCCATTATAATTCGCAAATAGTTCATCCCGACTATGAGTAGAGTGAGTATCTGTACTTTGTACTTTTAGCATTCTGATTTTTATTGTTTTATCAAGATGAAATTATATAATTTAAACAGAATTTCCTTTTTACTACAAAACTGCTAAAGGTCTCCATTATCGGCGGCTTTCTGTTTGGCAGGTTTTCGTAGTATCAAGTTTGGTTTGGATCCCCTTTTCTAAAAAGAGAAAAGGGGCATAATTAATATATGCTAGTTTCTGGAGAAGGGACGGGAAAATGGTGTTGGCACATCGTCAGGCTCAAACATTTTCTCTCTCTACATTCAAAATAAGGTTACTACTTCCACTTAAACAAATGCAAGCGTTCGTGCCATTAAGATTTGTTTGTGTTTCAGGATGTAAACCAGTTCTATTTACATTGATCTGAAGGATCAATCTTCCCAGCAATTTTAATTTAATCAGAGAAGTGATCCAAATCGTTGCTACTTTCCCATATGTATAAATTTGACAATTAAAGAACAGAAATGCCAACCTGTCTCCCGCATGGTGTTCATTCAGTATAAGCAATTAACACTCACAACAAAAAATAGTTTCCATTTTATTGGGAAATCGTTTAAGTTTACTGTACCTCAACCATTATACATTCAATGGAAAATAAGTTGGATGCGCAAATTTATCGTCTTTTAACGATACTGTTTCAAGTAACAATATACCCCATAAATAGTGCGTGTGGCAGGTCAATACTCCAATTGTCTGCAACAAAAAGAAGTCATTGAAAAATTAGTAATCCACTAAATCTAAGCGACTTTCCACACTGTTTAAGTACTCTTCTCTAATAGTGTTTGTGGTGTCGTAGAATAAACTAAAGCAACTGAACTATGTTCCATGGCATAGACGTTGCAATCAACAATAGAAAATATGTATGAAACTTAATAACTGTTCGATTAAAAGAACTGAATATGTATAAACGGCATAAGTGTATTGAACGGTCTTTCATAACCATCATATGAAAGTGTGGTAACAATATTACGCGTGGCCATAACCTTATATTTAATCAGCCATGAGCCTGATTTGACATTTGCCACAGCTGTTTGCCTTTTGCAGCAAAATGCTTGAATGTATTTATTATGGTTCCCCTTTCTCACTTTTTCTACTTCTGAAAAAAGGGGAACACAAAACCAAAAAACGCAAGATTGATTTATCGATCCATTATGCGTACACGCCTAACAACTCATTTGAAGGAAACACATTAATAATCATGCATTATAAATGTTTTTTTTTCAGAATCCAAAAAAAAAAAAATATGAAATCATAATAAAAATATTATGACCTACAAATAATTCAAGTTTAAACAGGCTACGTAGCCTACTAAGCATATATTGCGCATGAACTGGCTGTGAATTATAGTGAATTATTGTGGAGCTGAATCTTAATTTTATATTGTTCATATAAATATGTGCGAATTATTGTATTACGATTCATTACACGGTAATCCATTATAATTCGCAGCCAGTTCATGCGCAATTTATGCTAAGTAGGCTACGTATATTACACAATTTCAACTTATTTTTTGAGTTCAACATTTTATTTATGCTTTCATTATGATTTCATTATGAAAGTGTATTTGAAATAAAACTGCCTAGCAGTTTATTGGGTTAGTGGTTCCAGTTTTCACAAGTAAAAAAAGTGATAAAAGGGAACCATAATAAATACATTGAGAAGTGTTTAGCTGTAAAAGGCCAACGGCTCTGCTATATTGTTAAACTGTGGATCATGACTGGTTAAATATAAGGTTATGAGTCACGCGTAATATCGTTACCACAGTTTCATATATTGGTGTTGTCGAAGGATCAACATGAATATATTTGTATACCGAGTAATTTGAACAGGATTTTTATTCAAAGCTTGAATGGCAATATGAAATTGGTGTTGCATTTATTGGTTTCGTTGCTTTTTCACAAGTACAGATAGTGGGAAAAAGGGAACATCATTGTGGATGGTAGTGTCCACTACTGACGGAACGTATCTGCTTTATATTATGCGCACAATATCGAAATTTTTACTGATAAGTCCGATCGAAACGTGTTGTATAGGTCCATCCGTTCAAAAGATATGAATTTTTGACTAGTTAATGAAATACTTTGTGTGTTTGTTTGAATAATTTAGAAAATCTAAATAAAAAACTTTTTCAAAATGCCAAATTTTGGCGGAAAAAACATAAAAAAAAATGTTCAAATTTCAATTGGCTGCTGTGGCCAAACGGCTTCTTATGTTTCAACATGCGATATCACGTTGGAAAGGTTTTTCGAATACCTTTCAAATAAATGATTTGCTGAAAACTGAGACCAAACTTTCGTGCTCATACTTGAAGTGATTGGGTACATTGTGAGATTGGGTCAATTTTGATATATTATATTTTGCTGTGAAGATTCTGTGAGCCGAGATACACCAACCTAAATATCAGATTTGCTATTATAAACGCGAATGGATGTTTGTTACTCTTTCACGCAAAAACTACTGAATGGATTTTAATAAAACTTTACAATAATATAGCTCATATATCAGAATATTGCCACAAGAACTGCATTCTACTAACCTGTCTTATCATAAGTGGCAATACAGGTAATATACAGTTAACATACAGTAGAGACATCTGCTTCGATTAATGGTACTGTACTATCATTGTGCACTGTCTTATACCCGCTCGCCATCTGTCGTCAAAATTGTTGTAGCGGTTGAATCGGGTACACCGTGAAACATAAAACAAGAAAGCACGCTACATTCGTGAAAGTACGACTTCATTATAGCCTGCCTTTTTTACTTAATTTTGGTAAGCTGATTTCAGTGTTGATAACCATTTTGCTAGGTTATCGTATGGCTACAAAAAAAAATTTTAATTTAAAAGTTCTGTTTTACCAAAAATCCCAAATTTTTAACATTTCGGACTGTATCTCCGCAACTAGCAGAGATATGGAAAATGTCGACATATACAAAATTAAAGTACATTTAATTTGCAAGCTAAAAGGTTCTAAAATGCTGACCCGTAGAAGTGATAGTTTCCGAGATACCAAACCCGGAACCAAAACCCGGAACATTTTAAATTTGGCCTGTATATACGAAACTAGCAGAGATACGGCAAATGTTTCGGTATACAAAATTAAAGTAAATTTAATTTGTAATTTGATAATTGCATGGAACCACTTGAAAGCCGTTATTAGTGGTGTCTTGGGTATTAATTGCGAGGATGAATGGCGAATTTTAGTTCAAAAATATGCTTCAATCCTTCGATGATATTGGCAAATTGAATTTACTTTAATTTTGTATACTGGTGCTTTTCCCGTATCTCTGCTAATTCTGGAGATACAGCACAAATCTAAAATGTTACGGTTTTTGGAACCACCCGTGTTCTCGGTACATATATCTAGGAAACTATCACTCCTACGACTTAGCATCTCGAGACATTTTAGCTTGCAAATTAAGTTTACTTTAATTTTGCATAAGGCTACATTTTCTAAATCTCTGCTAGTTTCGGAGATACAGGTAAAAATCTTTAAAATGTACGGATTTTTGGCAAAAAAAACTTTTATTTATAAATAAAAATCAAATAAAATACAAAAAGAAAATCAAAAACAAAATTGTTTCGGCTGATTTACCTTAAAAAAAAAAAACGTGAATTTTGAGGGCGAGAAACAAAAATTGAAACATACATAAATTTCCGACAGAAGGTCGATGCACCATGATTAAAAATTTTTCATTTATTGTAATACACATGCTAAGTGTTTTTTATCTTAAGCGAAATGAAAAAAACTATAGAAAACTTAAAAAAAAAAATAATAATATTTAAAGAAAGATCTTTAACTTACTTCGGTAATACGGAACATTGTACACTCTACAAACATTAATTTCTGTGTGCTATTTGAAAATAAATATGTGTATTATGATGTTAGATTGAATAAGCCACCATGTACAAGAAAAAGCATAGGGCAAAGCACGCTGGGTACGCTAGTTTTTCTCTAAATTATGCTTTCTATAAACTATATTGTAAAGTAGGACACAACATTTTTATGGTATATCATGGTATATTATTGTATACTATAAAATTATATCAAAAAATTCAAGAAAAATAAAAAAAAAACAACCAAGTAAATTTAATCGCGATTTTAGAATTTTTGTATGAACAATTTTATTACCCGAGTGGTCATAAAGAAGGGCGAAGTGGGCACGGAGTAGGGCAGCAACGCGACAGGTACTAACTAGTCAGCTATATAATAGTTATATACATATGTATATTACTATGGTATGCAGCCATGTATGCAATTGGTTATTCGATTTTACAACAGCGCGAAATTGCACTGTCCTATAGTATTCCTCTCGTAATCGGAAGAATGTGAGTTCAAATCAGTGCCGACCCGGACAGAAATTTTGTATCTTTATTTTTTTTTTTTAATTGAGTTTTTATTTAAGTTGTTTATCTGGTTTTTTTTTTTAATTATTAACGTTATCCAATTCAAGGTAAACTGTATTTTCTCTATTTTTCGATTTGTGTTTTATTTAAATAACGCTCGTGTTGCGTCTTTTATACACTATTGCTCAGAGCTTCTAACATGAGATAAGCTTCAAGAACCGCATAAAGTCCGTTAAATTGAAAGCTAGAGTAGAGTGCGCTACGGAATTCATTAAAGAGCTTTATATAGTTCCTTACTTATATACTAGATGGCGCTACATAGTATATAGTTAGACTATTTTCAAACAATTTTAACAGTTTCCATTATAATTCGCAAATAGTTCATCCCGACTATGAGTAGAGTGAGTATCTGTACTTTGTACTTTTAGCATTCTGATTTTTATTGTTTTATCAAGATGAAATTATATAATTTAAACAGAATTTCCTTTTTACTACAAAACTGCTAAAGGTCTCCATTATCGGCGGCTTTCTGTTTGGCAGGTTTTCGTAGTATCAAGTTTGGTTTGGATCCCCTTTTCTAAAAAGAGAAAAGGGGCATAATTAATATATGCTAGTTTCTGGAGAAGGGACGGGAAAATGGTGTTGGCACATCGTCAGGCTCAAACATTTTCTCTCTCTACATTCAAAATAAGGTTACTACTTCCACTTAAACAAATGCAAGCGTTCGTGCCATTAAGATTTGTTTGTGTTTCAGGATGTAAACCAGTTCTATTTACATTGATCTGAAGGATATAAACCTTCCCAGCAATTTTAATTTAATCAGAGAAGTGGTCCAAATCGTTGCTACTTTCCCATATGTATAAATTTGACAATTAAAGAACAGAAATGCCAACCTGTCTCCCGCATGGTGTTCATTCAGTATAAGCAATTAACACTCACAACAAAAAATAGTTTCCATTTTATTGGGAAATCGTTTAAGTTTACTGTACCTCAACCATTATACATTCAATGGAAAATAAGTTGGATGCGCAAATTTATCGTCTTTTAACGATACTGTTTCAAGTAACAATATACCCCATAAATAGTGCGTGTGGCAGGTCAATACTCCAATTGTCTGCAACAAAAAGAAGTCATTGAAAAATTAGTAATCCACTAAATCTAAGCGACTTTCCACACTGTTTAAGTACTCTTCTCTAATAGTGTTTGTGGTGTCGTAGAATAAACTAAAGCAACTGAACTATGTTCCATGGCATAGACGTTGCAATCAACAATAGAAAATATGTATGAAACTTAATAACTGTTCGATTAAAAGAACTGAATATGTATAAACGGCATAAGTGTATTAAACGGTCTTTCATAACCATCATATGAAAGTGTGGTAACAATATTACGCGTGGCCATAACCTTATATTTAATCAGCCATGAGCCTGATTTGACAATTTGCCACAGCTGTTTGCCTTTTGCAGCAAAATGCTTGAATGTATTTATTATGGTTCCCCTTTCTCACTTTTTCTACTTGTGAAAAAAGGGGAACACAAAACCAAAAAACGCAAGATTGATTTATCGATCCATTATGCGTACACGCCTAACAACTCATTTGAAGGAAACACATTAATAATCATGCATTATAAATGTTTTTTTTTCAGAATCCAAAAAAAAAAAAAATATGAAATCATAATAAAAATATTATGACCTACAAATAATTCAAGTTTAAACAGGCTACGTAGCCTACTAAGCATATATTGCGCATGAACTGGCTGTGAATTATAGTGAATTATTGTGGAGCTGAATCTTAATTTTATATTGTTCATATAAATATGTGCGAATTATTGTATTAAGATTCATTGCACGGTAATCCATTATAATTCGCAGCCAGTTCATGCGCAATTTATGCTAAGTAGGCTACGTATATTACACAATTTCAACTTATTTTTTGAGTTCAACATTTTATTTATGCTTTCATTATGATTTCATTATGAAAGTGTATTTGAAATAAAACTGCCTAGCAGTTTATTGGGTTAGTGGTTCCAGTTTTCACAAGTAAAAAAAGTGATAAAAGGGAACCATAATAAATACATTGAGAAGTGTTTAGCTGTAAAAGGCCAACGGCTGTGCTATATTGTTAAACTGTGGATCATGACTGGTTAAATATAAGGTTATGAGTCACGCGTAATATCGTTACCACAGTTTCATATATTGGTGTTGTCGAAGGATCAACATGAATATATTTGTATACCGAGTAATTTGAACAGGATTTTTATTCAAAGCTTGAATGGCAATATGAAATTGGTGTTGCATTTATTGGTTTCGTTGCTTTTTCACAAGTACAGATAGTGGGAAAAAGGGAACATCATTGTGGATGGTAGTGTCCACTACTGACGGAACGTATCTGCTTTATATTATGCGCACAATATCGAAATTTTTACTGATAAGTCCGATCGAAACGTGTTGTATAGGTCCATCCGTTCAAAAGTTATGAATTTTTGACTAGTTAATGAAATACTTTGTGTGTTTGTTTGAATAATTTAGAAAATCTAAATAAAAAACTTTTTCAAAATGCCAAATTTTGGCGGAAAAAACATAAAAAAAAATGTTCAAATTTCAATTGGCTGCTGTGGCCAAACGGCTTCTAATGTTTCAACATGCGATATCACGTTGGAAAGGTTTTTCGAATACCTTTCAAATAAATGATTTGCTGAAAACTGAGACCAAACTTTCGTGCTCATACTTGAAGTGATTGGGTACATTGTGAGATTGGGTCAATTTTGATATATTATATTTTGCTGTGAAGATTCTGTGAGCCGAGATACACCAACCTAAATATCAGATTTGCTATTATAAACGCGAATGGATGTTTGTTACTCTTTCACGCAAAAACTACTGAATGGATTTTAATAAAACTTTACAATAATATAGCTCATATATCAGAATATTGCCACAAGAACTGCATTCTACTAACCTGTCTTATCATAAGTGGCAATACAGGTAATATACAGTTAACATACAGTAGAGACATCTGCTTCGATTAATGGTACTGTACTATCATTGTGCACTGTCTTATACCCGCTCGCCATCTGTCGTCAAAATTGTTGTAGCGGTTGAATCGGGTACACCGTGAAACATAAAACAAGAAAGCACGCTACATTCGTGAAAGTACGACTTCATTATAGCCTGCCTTTTTTACTTAATTTTGGTAAGCTGATTTCAGTGTTGATAACCATTTTGCTAGGTTATCGTATGGCTACAAAAAAAAATTTTAATTTAAAAGTTCTGTTTTACCAAAAATCCCAAATTTTTAACATTTCGGACTGTATCTCCGCAACTAGCAGAGATATGGAAAATGTCGACATATACAAAATTAAAGTACATTTAATTTGCAAGCTAAAAGGTTCTAAAATGCTGACCCGTAGAAGTGATAGTTTCCGAGATACCAAACCCGGAACCAAAACCCGGAACATTTTAAATTTGGCCTGTATATACGAAACTAGCAGAGATACGGCAAATGTTTCGGTATACAAAATTAAAGTAAATTTAATTTGTAATTTGATAATTGCATGGAACCACTTGAAAGCCGTTATTAGTGGTGTCTTGGGTATTAATTGCGAGGATGAATGGCGAATTTTAGTTCAAAAATATGCTTCAATCCTTCGATGATATTGGCAAATTGAATTTACTTTAATTTTGTATACTGGTGCTTTTCCCGTATCTCTGCTAATTCTGGAGATACAGCACAAATCTAAAATGTTACGGTTTTTGGAACCACCCGTGTTCTCGGTACATATATCTAGGAAACTATCACTCCTACGACTTAGCATCTCGAGACATTTTAGCTTGCAAATTAAGTTTACTTTAATTTTGCATAAGGCTACATTTTCTAAATCTCTGCTAGTTTCGGAGATACAGGTAAAAATCTTTAAAATGTACGGATTTTTGGCAAAAAAAACTTTTATTTATAAATAAAAATCAAATAAAATACAAAAAGAAAATCAAAAACAAAATTGTTTCGGCTGATTTACCTTAAAAAAAAAAAACGTGAATTTTGAGGGCGAGAAACAAAAATTGAAACATACATAAATTTCCGACAGAAGGTCGATGCACCATGATTAAAAATTTTTCATTTATTGTAATACACATGCTAAGTGTTTTTTATCTTAAGCGAAATGAAAAAAACTATAGAAAACTTAAAAAAAAAAATAATAATATTTAAAGAAAGATCTTTAACTTACTTCGGTAATACGGAACATTGTACACTCTACAAACATTAATTTCTGTGTGCTATTTGAAAATAAATATGTGTATTATGATGTTAGATTGAATAAGCCACCATGTACAAGAAAAAGCATAGGGCAAAGCACGCTGGGTACGCTAGTTTTTCTCTAAATTATGCTTTCTATAAACTATATTGTAAAGTAGGACACAACATTTTTATGGTATATCATGGTATATTATTGTATACTATAAAATTATATCAAAAAATTCAAGAAAAATAAAAAAAAAACAACCAAGTAAATTTAATCGCGATTTTAGAATTTTTGTATGAACAATTTTATTACCCGAGTGGTCATAAAGAAGGGCGAAGTGGGCACGGAGTAGGGCAGCAACGCGACAGGTACTAACTAGTCAGCTATATAATAGTTATATACATATGTATATTACTATGGTATGCAGCCATGTATGCAATTGGTTATTCGATTTTACAACAGCGCGAAATTGCACTGTCCTATAGTATTCCTCTCGTAATCGGAAGAATGTGAGTTCAAATCAGTGCCGACCCGGACAGAAATTTTGTATCTTTATTTTTTTTTTTTAATTGAGTTTTTATTTAAGTTGTTTATCTGGTTTTTTTTTTTAATTATTAACGTTATCCAATTCAAGGTAAACTGTATTTTCTCTATTTTTCGATTTGTGTTTTATTTAAATAACGCTCGTGTTGCGTCTTTTATACACTATTGCTCAGAGCTTCTAACATGAGATAAGCTTCAAGAACCGCATAAAGTCCGTTAAATTGAAAGCTAGAGTAGAGTGCGCTACGGAATTCATTAAAGAGCTTTATATAGTTCCTTACTTATATACTAGATGGCGCTACATAGTATATAGTTAGACTATTTTCAAACAATTTTAACAGTTTCCATTATAATTCGCAAATAGTTCATCCCGACTATGAGTAGAGTGAGTATCTGTACTTTGTACTTTTAGCATTCTGATTTTTATTGTTTTATCAAGATGAAATTATATAATTTAAACAGAATTTCCTTTTTACTACAAAACTGCTAAAGGTCTCCATTATCGGCGGCTTTCTGTTTGGCAGGTTTTCGTAGTATCAAGTTTGGTTTGGATCCCCTTTTCTAAAAAGAGAAAAGGGGCATAATTAATATATGCTAGTTTCTGGAGAAGGGACGGGAAAATGGTGTTGGCACATCGTCAGGCTCAAACATTTTCTCTCTCTACATTCAAAATAAGGTTACTACTTCCACTTAAACAAATGCAAGCGTTCGTGCCATTAAGATTTGTTTGTGTTTCAGGATGTAAACCAGTTCTATTTACATTGATCTGAAGGATATAAACCTTCCCAGCAATTTTAATTTAATCAGAGAAGTGGTCCAAATCGTTGCTACTTTCCCATATGTATAAATTTGACAATTAAAGAACAGAAATGCCAACCTGTCTCCCGCATGGTGTTCATTCAGTATAAGCAATTAACACTCACAACAAAAAATAGTTTCCATTTTATTGGGAAATCGTTTAAGTTTACTGTACCTCAACCATTATACATTCAATGGAAAATAAGTTGGATGCGCAAATTTATCGTCTTTTAACGATACTGTTTCAAGTAACAATATACCCCATAAATAGTGCGTGTGGCAGGTCAATACTCCAATTGTCTGCAACAAAAAGAAGTCATTGAAAAATTAGTAATCCACTAAATCTAAGCGACTTTCCACACTGTTTAAGTACTCTTCTCTAATAGTGTTTGTGGTGTCGTAGAATAAACTAAAGCAACTGAACTATGTTCCATGGCATAGACGTTGCAATCAACAATAGAAAATATGTATGAAACTTAATAACTGTTCGATTAAAAGAACTGAATATGTATAAACGGCATAAGTGTATTGAACGGTCTTTCATAACCATCATATGAAAGTGTGGTAACAATATTACGCGTGGCCATAACCTTATATTTAATCAGCCATGAGCCTGATTTGACATTTGCCACAGCTGTTTGCCTTTTGCAGCAAAATGCTTGAATGTATTTATTATGGTTCCCCTTTCTCACTTTTTCTACTTCTGAAAAAAGGGGAACACAAAACCAAAAAACGCAAGATTGATTTATCGATCCATTATGCGTACACGCCTAACAACTCATTTGAAGGAAACACATTAATAATCATGCATTATAAATGTTTTTTTTTCAGAATCCAAAAAAAAAAAAAATATGAAATCATAATAAAAATATTATGACCTACAAATAATTCAAGTTTAAACAGGCTACGTAGCCTACTAAGCATATATTGCGCATGAACTGGCTGTGAATTATAGTGAATTATTGTGGAGCTGAATCTTAATTTTATATTGTTCATATAAATATGTGCGAATTATTGTATTACGATTCATTGCACGGTAATCCATTATAATTCGCAGCCAGTTCATGCGCAATTTATGCTAAGTAGGCTACGTATATTAGACAATTTCAACTTATTTTTTGAGTTCAACATTTTATTTATGCTTTCATTATGATTTCATTATGAAAGTGTATTTGAAATAAAACTGCCTAGCAGTTTATTGGGTTAGTGGTTCCAGTTTTCACAAGTAAAAAAAGTGATAAAAGGGAACCATAATAAATACATTGAGAAGTGTTTAGCTGTAAAAGGCCAACGGCTCTGCTATATTGTTAAACTGTGGATCATGACTGGTTAAATATAAGGTTATGAGTCACGCGTAATATCGTTACCACAGTTTCATATATTGGTGTTGTCGAAGGATCAACATGAATATATTTGTATACCGAGTAATTTGAACAGGATTTTTATTCAAAGCTTGAATGGCAATATGAAATTGGTGTTGCATTTATTGGTTTCGTTGCTTTTTCACAAGTACAGATAGTGGGAAAAAGGGAACATCATTGTGGATGGTAGTGTCCACTACTGACGGAACGTATCTGCTTTATATTATGCGCACAATATCGAAATTTTTACTGATAAGTCCGATCGAAACGTGTTGTATAGGTCCATCCGTTCAAAAGTTATGAATTTTTGACTAGTTAATGAAATACTTTGTGTGTTTGTTTGAATAATTTAGAAAATCTAAATAAAAAACTTTTTCAAAATGCCAAATTTTGGCGGAAAAAACATAAAAAAAAATGTTCAAATTTCAATTGGCTGCTGTGGCCAAACGGCTTCTTATGTTTCAACATGCGATATCACGTTGGAAAGGTTTTTCGAATACCTTTCAAATAAATGATTTGCTGAAAACTGAGACCAAACTTTCGTGCTCATACTTGAAGTGATTGGGTACATTGTGAGATTGGGTCAATTTTGATATATTATATTTTGCTGTGAAGATTCTGTGAGCCGAGATACACCAACCTAAATATCAGATTTGCTATTATAAACGCGAATGGATGTTTGTTACTCTTTCACGCAAAAACTACTGAATGGATTTTAATAAAACTTTACAATAATATAGCTCATATATCAGAATATTGCCACAAGAACTGCATTCTACTAACCTGTCTTATCATAAGTGCCAATACAGGTAATATACAGTTAACATACAGTAGAGACATCTGCTTCGATTAATGGTACTGTACTATCATTGTGCACTGTCTTATACCCGCTCGCCATCTGTCGTCAAAATTGTTGTAGCGGTTGAATCGGGTACACCGTGAAACATAAAACAAGAAAGCACGCTACATTCGTGAAAGTACGACTTCATTATAGCCAGCCTTTTTTACTTAATTTTGGTAAGCTGATTTCAGTGTTGATAACCATTTTGCTAGGTTATCGTATGGCTACAAAAAAAAATTTTAATTTAAAAGTTCTGTTTTACCAAAAATCCCAAATTTTTAACATTTCGGACTGTATCTCCGCAACTAGCAGAGATATGGAAAATGTCGACATATACAAAATTAAAGTACATTTAATTTGCAAGCTAAAAGGTTCTAAAATGCTGACCCGTAGAAGTGATAGTTTCCGAGATACCAAACCCGGAACCAAAACCCGGAACATTTTAAATTTGGCCTGTATATACGAAACTAGCAGAGATACGGCAAATGTTTCGGTATACAAAATTAAAGTAAATTTAATTTGTAATTTGATAATTGCATGGAACCACTTGAAAGCCGTTATTAGTGGTGTCTTGGGTATTAATTGCGAGGATGAATGGCGAATTTTAGTTCAAAAATATGCTTCAATCCTTCGATGATATTGGCAAATTGAATTTACTTTAATTTTGTATACTGGTGCTTTTCCCGTATCTCTGCTAATTCTGGAGATACAGCACAAATCTAAAATGTTACGGTTTTTGGAACCACCCGTGTTCTCGGTACATATATCTAGGAAACTATCACTCCTACGACTTAGCATCTCGAGACATTTTAGCTTGCAAATTAAGTTTACTTTAATTTTGCATAAGGCTACATTTTCTAAATCTCTGCTAGTTTCGGAGATACAGGTAAAAATCTTTAAAATGTACGGATTTTTGGCAAAAAAAACTTTTATTTATAAATAAAAATCAAATAAAATACAAAAAGAAAATCAGAAACAAAATTGTTTCGGCTGATTTACCTTAAAAAAAAAACGTGAATTTTGAGAAATCATTGTGGGCGTTGTGGATGTGGCATTGAAAATTTTAAATACATTTGAGTTGCGTACCACACGAATCAAAAAAAAAAAATCAAATTTAGAGGTTCTGTCTTTTATATTCTTCAAGATACCGTTGTTCAAACATACGAAGGTTAGACGGACGGACTAACATGGTCAGATCGACTCAGCTTTCGATGCTGATCAAGAATATGCCTGTTACATAACTTTGCACAAACTTAGTGTACACTTGCAAAATACAGAAGTAAAATGCGAACGAATTAACCATACTACATATTTATATTTATAAAAAAAAAATATTTCAAAAAATAAATCAATAGAAAAAACCATACGGCAAAAAACAATTAAATAAAACGTTAAATGAGATTTTCACTTGCATCCAATTTTTTACATCCAATTTTATGTCGTCCAGACCAAACAATAGAACGCAATAGTTTATTCATCTATGATGACTCTACACCTACAAATATTACACACACACACACGCACACACACACACACATTACATAATAATAATATATTTTGTTAAAGTCCGTGAATCATATTGTGAACGATATTTTTAACTGAAATCTTGCCACTGTGATACATACGAGGTGTGTACCAAAAATGTGTGACTTGATATAATCAGCCATTTTTACATTTTTGACAGACATAAAGGTTAGACGTATTTTTGTTATAAAAAAAAAAAAAAAAAAATGGATCAATGATCTGTATAACATTTTGTATGAAAATTAAAACAAACCTGTTTGACCTGAGGTTGCTTTTGGGCTACCACACCACTCCACTGAGATATCACTTAAATAAAATAGGTCTCTTCTCAGAAACAGAGTGCATCTGCTTTGCGAGTTTACATCTGCTTTGCGTTTGTCCGGCCTTGGCCAGGCTCAGAATTGTGCAAATGAATAAACCCTTTATTACATCTGATGAAACCAGAAACAGCTCGTCTAATGATATTCTCCATTTCATTAAGGAGACGGAAAAGATCCTAGATAAATTAACTTAACCATAGACGGGCTAAGGTATAAAAGACTATGACATTTTCTGTCATAGTGCCCGTTTCCTGAGACGTTCTAGCTCTGACACAGAGTCTTAGTTAGCGTTACATGCTGATCGTAATGGTCACGTACTGCTGCAAGAGCTCAAGACTATACTATATGCATATCAGAAGTGTTCTGATGATTGGAAAAAGCGGTATTATATGCGAGGGTGCTCATTTTGAAGTTTTAAAAAAAAAAAATATATTTTTCGTGAAAAATAAAAAGTCAACTTTCGTCGTACACACCTCGTATAGCTAGGAACATTGGAAGATTGCTACTGTTGTTGGGTCGACTCACCGGTGTCGTGCTCAGTTTTAGCTTCTTATGAAATGCAAATATATTTTCAGTATTTGGGTGCATTTCGTTGGCGGCGGAAGTACTTCGATGCGTTCGAAATTAGATCGCCCGGCAAATAAATAAATACAATTCAATACAACCGACAGTCGGACGATCAAAACTAATCGAACGTAAACGGCGACATTTCACATTAGCGTCGAATTAAAAGGCAGTGCATACTTTTCAACAAAATTGTGCCGGCAGTTGAAAATGGACAATGATGTAGTGGAGCAATCGATCGAGGAGACAATGGACATGCAGTATGTTGCCAAAGCCACTGATGAATGTAGCGCGGAAACCACGTTATCGTATACGATTGAGAACGTTGCTGAATTAGAGGAACTATATGTATCACCGCCTGTTTTGCTGCGTTCGTTGTCCTGGAAGATTATTATGATGCCGCGTGAATTTTCATTTGGTTTTTTTGTACAATGCAACGGCAACAGCAATTCGTCGACATGGTCATGTGAAGCCATTTTGGAGTTTCGCTTGAAATCCTATCTGCCAGGTGTGCAACCTTACAAGCGTGCACCGCTTAAATACTTGTTTCAATCGATGGCGACTGACTGCGGCTACATGGATTTTATAAAATGGCCGGAACTAATTGATCCAGATAAGGGTTACATACACAACGAGAGCATAACAATTGAAGTTAATGTTATAGCTGATGTACCGCGCGGCGTAGTTTGGAACTCAAAAAGCCAGACCGGTTTTGTTGGCTTGAAAAATCAGGGTGCCACCTGCTACATGAACTCGCTGCTGCAGGCGCTCTACTTTACGAAACTATTGCGACGCGCCGTCTTTGGGCTACAAAGAGAGCCAGGCGACAAAACAAAATCTCTAATTTATCAATTACAACATGTCTTCTACGAGCTGCAGTTTGGTAATCTTCCGGTCGATACAAATAACCTTACCAAAGCACTTGGCTGGCAAGCATTTCAATCATTTAGCCAGTGCGATGGGCAGGAGTTTCTGCGCGTATTTGTTGATAAGCTGCAGTCCATTATGATGGGCACAGACGTAGAGGGTACCATACCGGCGCTATTTGAGGGCAAAATGTCGTCCTATATAAAATGTAAAAATGTGGAGTACAATAGCACGCGCAGCGAAAGCTTCTATGATATACAACTGAATATCAAGAATAAGAAAAATATTTACGAATCGTTTGAAGATTACATTGCTTCTGAGATTCTAGAAGGCGACAATAAATATGATGCCGGTGTGCATGGCCTACAGGTAAGTTGTTGTGCGCTACAATTCTAAACTCTACAATGAATTGACGCTGTGTCTCTTGCAGGATGCTAGCAAGGGCATAATTTTTACAGCCTTGCCGCCTGTGTTACATTTGCACTTGATGCGTTTTCAATACGATCCAATAACTGGTAGTTCGTCGAAGAACAACGATCGTTTTGAGTTTTATGAGAAAATTAATCTGGATGCATATCTGGCCAAACCAGAGGAGACACCTGCTAACTATATACTGCACGCTGTGCTTGTACACTCAGGTAACATTCATGGTGGCCATTACGTTGTCTATATTAATCCAAAAGCTGATGGAGATTGGTTTAAGTTTAATGATGATATTGTGTCTAGTTGCCGCAAGTTTGAGGCAATCGAGCAGAACTATGGCGGTACGATGGACAGTGACATGTCATTTCAGACAAATTCCGGCAATGCATATATGCTAGTATACGTACGGAGCTCGGAGTTGGAAAACGTACTGAGCGATATACAAGAGCACGAGATACCTACTGATTTAGTCGAACGCTTGCATTCAGAGCCGCGTTTTGAATTGGCAGAATGGTGCCAAGCTAATCAGTATGTCTACATACATGTATTGCTTGAAGATTACTTTGCAGGACATCAAAAGAAGTGTCTCTTCGAATTGGACCTAACGCATGCAAAGCCATTCAAGCTTAAGCGAACACAGACCGTAAACGAAATGGTGGCAGTCTTTGTCGAAGCATTCGGTGTATCCCAGACGCATATGCATGTCTGGAACTTGTGCAACATACAATTGCAAAAGTTCATGTATATCGATATTGAAGCCCAAGGAGCACATACCATTGATGAGATAATACCAGCACGGATAATATGGATTATATTCTTGGAACTGGCGCATCCGGATAGTTTAAAACAAACACTACTGCCGTTTAACCCAAAAGCCGATGTGCTACTATTTCTGAAGTATTACGATCCGCTTAATAAACGTTTGAATTATATAGGCTGCATGCAACAGCCATTGACCTGCCATTTAATCGATATGTTGCCGCTGGTTAATGCGTATCTTGGCTTTGATGTGGACACTGTGCTGACCGTTTTCGACGAGTGCAACGAACAGCAGATAACCAATCTGCACGAAACGCTCAATGATATAATCTGTGTACCAGATGTAAACTTACAAGGCTACATACTGATATTCGAAAAAGAACACGTCGAGATGCAACTAGAACTGCCCACAGTCCAGCACTACTTTATGGATTTGTTGCAACGTGTTGAGGTTACCTTCTGCGACAAATATAATCCGAAAGGACCAATCATAACAATTGAATTAACCAAGCTATATAATTACGACCAAATAGCGCAGGCTGTTGGCCAACGGCTTGACATTGAGCCAGAGAAGCTACAATTCTTCAAATATGTACGCAATTTGCAAGGCACGGTGTACTACGCGATTCCCTACACATACAAGGTAAGCTATATACTGGGTTTTTATGTAAATACAAACATAACGACTTATATTGCAGGGCACCTTGAACGATCTCATCACATACTGCAAAACTAACAAGCTTTTCTATCAAAGACTCTCGCTGGCTATACATGAATTGGACACCAAAATTCAGTTTAATTGCATTTGGGTGTCCAACGATTTGAAGGAGGAAAAGAAGCTCGTGCTTTATCCAAATAAGAACGATCTCGTCAAAGACTTACTTGACGAAGCAATACCAAAAATTTATTTGGCCGATAATAGCCAAAAGAAACTGCGATTATTAAAAGTGTTTAATCAGAAGATCGTTGCTATGTATGAAGAGTATACACCACTTTGCGCTTTGGAAATGTCTAGCGATTTGGAGTTGCTTAATGTACAGAGTATCTATAGAATCGAAGAGATACTGCCCGAAGAAGCACAGCTGGATGAAACTGAAATGCTCGTGCCTGTTATACATTTTTCGAAGAAAATGTCTATCATTTCGTTTGGTGTGCCATTTCTAATGAAGGCTAGACAATATGAGCCTTACGGTGCGCTTAAGCAGCGCATACAGAAACGCCTAAATGTGCCGGACAACGAATGGCAGACTTATCAATTTGCGCTTATTTCGCTAAGAAGTTCACCGCCTATTCATGATGATACGCCTGTTGATCTTTATGTGTATCGCTCGATTTCAGGCATGAATTTCCATGCATTCTTTGGGCTTGAACACATTGATAAAACGGCTATGAAACGCAGCTGGTTAAACTCCGCCGAAGAGCCGATAAAATTTTTCAACTAAAAAAAGAACAAATGTAGTAGCTGAAGCCAGAAGAACATGTCGTTACATGCCGTATAAAGAACAAGATTTCGGCTAAGAAATGTATAATATATACAAGTATGTATATTGAAGACAGTATTAAGTAAAGTCAGCCCAGTGAAAAAAAAAAATTAAGTAAATGAGGGAAATTAAATGAAAGAACAAATTGAAACATTATTTTTTGCATTGCTTCCACAATGGTTTTAGCAATGATTAGGGTAGCACAACAGAGTGACATTGGAATTTGTTAGTTCTCTTCGAATATTGAAGATCATTCCACTATACCATTCAAAATTCTAACAATGAAACGATGTAGACACATTTTTTGTTAAAGCATCACGTACCATTCTAATATATCAGATGCTTATTATAATATATTAAAATATTGACGTTAACAGGGTACAATTGCATTTATAAAAATACACAATTTTATTTTATTTTTAAAAGCAACTACATACTTTCGTTTATATACCTACCTAGATATACTGATATACATACTATGTATACATATCTTATATAAATAAATGTATGCTGATTTTAAAGCACCACGGTTTTTATTTATTTATACGATTTTTTCCATTTAGACTAGTGTCAGTCAATCAGAAGCCGTGTTTGGTGACAGGTTGAGGTAAGTTACCATCTGTAAAACGGCATAAAACAAAAATTCTGACTAATTAATGGGTTAGTTTTTCATTTGGCAGACGTGTTTCTCGATAAAATGTATGGATCCATACATAGTAGGCTTCTTATTATTGGCTGACAAGAAATAAATATAAAACTGATATAAAACTAATATAGATATAAAGCTGAAGTTGCCTAGGAATAATATAACCATCTATTTACTCGCCTCCGTACTCGCCGGACTTCTTTCTGTTTACCAACTTGAAAACAAGAAATTCAGCTCAAACGCGGTGATAGAAGTGTGTTTTAAATCGTATTTTTTTTTTTTTTTTTTGGAGTGGTTAAAGATGTGGAAGAAACAAGAAAAGTTAGACTAAAAACGGATATTACGTAGAAGGAAAAAAAAAATACACACACAGTTTCGAAGTTTTAATACCCTTCACACAAAGTTTCAAATTGTAAAGCAACTATTAAAAAAAAAAAAAGAATTCTGCTAGAACCAAAAAACATAAATGTGGTACGATATTTATGACCATCAGAAGTAGGCGTGAATCAGCAGGGTCATCCAGCGTCTTTTGGTACCCTGGACTAAAAAATTGCACGCCACTTATTAAAATAGTTTTTCATACAAAACAACAAGAGTCGATATGTGGTTTCCTTACTAACTACCGCAAAAAGTGGGCGGGACCACATCCATTTACATCTATCACATCTATTTATACTGTATGTGAAGCCTCCGCTAACATATCAATCCATACAACCACCCATTTTTGGGTTTTGTCTGCAAAAAATATGTATTACTCCCAACATCAACTTAAATGCGATATGGTCGCTTTTTATGAACGGACGCTTCACATAATTATCAAGCAGCAAGTTCAGCACACTTTTAGTAGTAGCATGCTTTAAGCAGGTTTATCTTTGAGCGTTTATCTATACATATGTATGCCTGTATATGCTTTGGCACTCTCTGTAGCCTAAACGGCTTGCTGGATTTTAACGTATGAGGTGTCATTAGATTTTACTTGATTATGGAAGAGTTATATAGGCTATAATATGTTTTATAAAACTATTCGATTTTTTTATTCGCAGACGCCATATACAAATATTATCTCATATGTCAAAATCCATTAGGCCGTTTAGGCTACAGAGCGTGTCATAGTATATGTGTACATACATACATATGTATAATATTATCTTAGTGTGAATTTATTGTTATATTTAAAAATTAAACAAAATTTTTTTTTATTAATTTATTTACATTATGGGTTTAAAGTATTCAAAACAGCTGTTGTATGTATACATACATACATACATACATATATACCTATGCATAAATTCATCTGCATATATGTACATTTCTACGGTTCGATGCATTTTTCGGCTTAATTTCTTGCATGTACAATTTTTATTTGCATGTCAAGATGTTGTTGTAATGGTTGTATTCGTATATATTTAAGTAAGATACATACTATGTATATGCATATAAAATATAATTACAACAAACTTTCTTGCAGTGCAAAAGCAGTGAGCGGCAACGCAGCTGTGCAGTGTTATCGGTTTTATTTTGTATGCACTTCACACGCGCGTTGTGTGAAAAGCACTTTAATTTTGTCATGGAGTTTATAACGGATTGAAGGTAGCATCGACAGAGGCATAGCAAGACCTTTTGGGACCGGGTGCGGACTTTTTTCGGCTCCTTCAATTCTAAAATTGAAGAAAAAAAAAAGAAACAACGTTAACTTCGGCTGAGCCGAAGCTCCAATACCATTTCACACGCAATTATAAATCGTATTGTAAAACATAAACGTGGGAGGGTTTAAATAGGGGCTATCCAAAAAAAAAAAGGTGTGGTACACGACCACTAGTAGATGTGTAATTCAAGCGATCATCTATAAGATGCCACCATATCGAATTTCAAGCTTATATTGACGTTTTTCATACAAATGCAGAAAAGTGGGCAATAGGTTTGTATGGGCACTACCTCAAAAAGTGAGCGGGTCCCACACATTAATATATATGTAAAGCGTCTGTCCGTTAGAAGCTACCATATCATTTATTAAGTTGATATTGACTACAATAAAAAATGTGCAAGTTTACATGGGACTACTCGTTCAATTGGTTCCATCTGGTTCTATATGGCATATTTTTTCAAGGATTAACGCAAGATACGCCAAATATCGCCAAATTTCTGTTTCAATTATAAGCATAAATAAAAAAAAAAAAAAAATATTCATAAAAACAAAACAAAAAAGGAGCGCAAGTTTGTAGGTAATCCGATCTGCAATTATGCAGTATATTTTATTGCAAATTTGGTGTTTCTAGCGTAATGAACCAAAATAACCTTTTCTAAAACTTAGAAACGGGCGCCAGGTTTGTGTCAATCAATTTCAATATCTAATGTTTCACATTTTTAGTTTATTCAACTCCAAAATTTTTTCGAGCCGTAGCCGTAACAGACCAAGTTCAAACAACAAACGTAAATGTTATGATAGAAAGAAGCAAAAACTTGAACTTTAATTTATTGCTACATTTTTCATGAATTTAAAATAAATAAACAAATAGGTATATGAATTTTGGTTGGCTCAAGGTGATTTTACATAAAGAATTTTGTTCTTTTTTTAAAAATTTTTTTCTCAGTGCAAATAGAGAATCATTTCTTTTAATAACTTTTAATTACACAAAAAAATACTTAGCCGCATATACACAAACATACATGTTTCGAACTTAGTCACCAGCTCCCATCAGTATGCTGGTCGCATCGTGCAAAATATGGTAAAAAAAAAAGTATTTCTCAATGTTAAATGAACAGCTAATCGACAGCTATAATTCATATAGCCATTATATAGGTAAAATACTGGATAAAGTTGCAATTGGTGTTCAGGAGAGGAAATATACCGTTTTGGTGTACTTAACATAATGTCAGCATGTTTTCTTCATAAAGAATCATTATTTTCGGTCACTGTCTAACAGTAATTTTTTCTGTGAAGTGTATTAGCGCTTCGCTGCTAACCGATTTCTCTTGTTTTCTGTTATCGATAACAATTAATGGATAAAGCGCGATAGACGCAGAACAGCTGAGATACTTAACGGCGAAGTGTTTTACAACAAAACACAACACTAAAAACAACAATAAACCACAACGCGTCTGTTTTCTTTCTTGTTTTTCTATTTTTTTTTTTTCATTTTGTTAAGCTGGTCATTGGCTTCATTGAACAAGTGGTCTGATCAATTTGATGACATGACAACGCGACAAGCGGATTTGTTAATAATGTACTGCGAATCTTTGCAAGAAACAACTTAATATTTTGACATTAATGAATTTTTTTGTTTGTTTTTCTTTTGCACACTTAGGCCGCTGTACAAACAAATCCAAATGGCATGCGCGACACGACAGCGACAGGCGGTACAGCGCAGCAGCAGCAGCAGCAGCAACAACAACAACAGCAACAGCAACATCAACAACAGACAGTTAATAGCGCACCGAAGGTCTTTCACAATACGCGCTGTACGCGGCACCATAAACCGCATACACACAATCACAATGGCAACGGTGGTGGTGGCGGTGGCGGTGGCAGCGGCGTCGTCGTCGGTGGAATAGTAGGTGGAGGAGCTGATTTAAGTCACCATCATTTAGGCCATAGTCACGCACATACGCATACACACACGCACAGCCATGGCAGCAGCGGTGCTGGTAACAGCAATGGTGGACTACGTCGCAAATCGGAATCTGTATTGTCCACCGATTCAGATATACGTTTTACACGCCGTAAACTTGGCGATAGTCAAAAGTGTGGCTGTGCTGTGATAGCGGGTTTTCTCGTGGCGTTATTAGTCGCCGGCATATTCGTCTATTTGGGCTGTAAGTACATAATACAACTTGGCTACTGCCATTGGAGGCTTTAATATAAACACCACCTTTAGCACTAATACCATTCATATGAAGTTTTAACGTGGCTGGTGGTTTTGTATAGCGAGTACCCCAATAAGTCAACGTCGCATATGGATACTGACGTACAGGCGGACATACATATCTAGACTAACTCGTCTTGCCAAGCTAGTCCCATCATTTTAGCAACAAAGAAAAAACAAAACGTCTAGACTAGACTAGACTAGACTAGAAGCAATCGAAGAATCAATACAATTTTTGGTTACCTCGTAATTACGAGAGTGCTGCACAGCCAGTCCAACGCTATTCTGTACGGTGAAATCAGCGGTTGGGATAGAACTTTCTAATCGTACGTTTCCAACTTGATTTCAAAAGGTTTTGCATCATGCTCCCGAGAATTTTCGTGCTGAAAAATTACTTTATCGTATGTCCGCTCGAATTTCAGACGTTTTTTCTTCAATTTGCGGCTCAAATGCCTCATTTTGTTTCAAATTGTGTACTACACAAAAAGCTGATTCCACCAAAAACAAAGCATAAACTTGGATACATGAATGAACATTGCATTTGGGATGGTCATAGCGGAGCCAGTTTTCAGTTGTCGTTCAAGCCGCTGTTCACAACTCTGTGTATTAACGTCCTTACACGTCTCCCAGTTTCAACATTGCTTCTGTAACATTCTTAGTTCTTTGAGACGTTTTGAAACTACTTGTTGTATCAGTCCCCATGATCTTACCAAGTCTTCTTGACTTTGACACGAGTCTTCATTAAGCAATGTCTATAATTCATCATCTTCAAAACTTTTCGCGCCTCTAGGTGGGGTTTTGCCGGTCTTTGACATGAAAAATCAACACTATTGAAGCATTGAAAACACTCACGACACCTTCTTTCACTCATAGCAGCCTCACCATTAGTGTCTGACAGCATTCGGTGAGCCTACACTGCAGATTTCTTTATTTTAAAAATATAAATTAAAACACCTACCGCAAGTAACGAGAATTTGACTTATAAATTGACATTGTTAATCATGGCATAACTTTTTGATGTAAACGCAAATCGACGACTACTGGTGATATAGGGTTATGTTTCCAAAATGCCCAAATCTATAGAAAAACGATGGGAGCAAAGTTGTACATCCAATAGTTTTATGCTAGCTCTTAATTAATATACAAAAAACTTTTTATTAGATACATATTTCAAGCCGGAGCCACTGCCGGATCGTGTATTTCGTGGTAAATTTCTTATACTGAATGATAAATGGACTATGGATTTGGCGGATCAGAATTCATTACGTTTTCAGCACAAGGCGCGTGACTATCGGGAGCGCATAAATCTAACATTACGACGTTCGGATTTACGTGAGGCATATGAAGGCAGTGAGATACTTGCTTTGGATGGGTTAGTATTATTATTATTATTATTACAATTAACCTTTTAAAATATATTTAAATTTTTAACTAATTTTCTACACTCACCCAAAGTTCGGATGATACAAACGATATTGTTGTACACTTTAACATGGTCTTCGATCCGTATGCTGGTCTGGTGAATACTGCCGATCTGCTGGCTCTCTTCACCGAAGAAATGACGAGTCCACAACGCAAATTCTTTGCAAATATGACAGTGGATGCACAGAGTTTGAACATTAAAGAGACCACAGGTATTATCGAAGAGCCGGTAATGTCGTCTTCACCACTGGGTGGCAACGATGAGACTACGGAAATTATAACAACAACACCGAAACCGCCACGGCATTGTGAACCATTGAAATTAAGCTATTGTCGCGCTGTTGGCTATAATATTACTACATATCCGAATTTGCTTGGTCACGATTCATACGAAGCGGTACAAGCAGATGTTATTGCTTTTCGTGAACTTGTTGATGGTGAATGCTTTCGCGAAGCTTACGATTTTGTTTGTCGCTTGCTGCAGCCTCCATGCGAGCTACATGGCCATCTGGAGCCAACGGCGGGTGTCATGTGCCGTGAGTATTGCGAACAGTTTATGAAGGGCTGTGGCAATCGTTTGCCGCAGCGTTTTAAGCAGTATTTTGACTGTGAGGCATTCCCCGAGTCGACCGGCATACAGACATGCTATCAAAAACCACACTGCGCGAATGATATGCAAAGTAATGCACAGAGTCCGCGTCTTTGTGATGGCTATGCAGACTGTCCGGATTTATCCGATGAGCGTACGTGCACCTTCTGTGCCAGTAATGCACTGTACTGTGGACGGGGACGTGCCTGTATACCGCGCAAGGCACGCTGCGATGGCAAGTCAGATTGTCCTGATGGCTCTGATGAAAAAGATTGCCGTAAGTTGTTGAAACAATAATAACTGACTAGCTACATATATTTTATTGATTTTTCTTCAATTTTGTTTTGTTTTTTTGTTTAAGTTTCCATTGCTCCGCTGGCTGCTGATCTATTAAAATCGGAACCACTTGTGCCATACTTACCTCGTTTCTATTCGGAAGGCTATGCTGTTTTCTCCGAAAAGGGTATTGTTGGCAAGCTCTGTGCTGAGGGTCTGGAAGGCGACGGCAAGCTAGTTGTACGGCAGACAGTTGCCGAATCACTTTGTAAATCGCTGGGCTATGAGTTAGTATATTTATATTCAATACCATTTGCTTGCTATTTTAATATATGCCGTTTTCAATAGATCTGTTGATATTTTTGATGTACAAAACGATACGGAAAACATTGAAGATTACGTACGCGTACTCGATCCACATGCACCGGAGATTTCCTTCATACGCACACACTGTCCGAATCGCCAGGTGTTGTACGTGGGCTGTGGCGAGCTACGTTGTGGTGTACAGTCAGCATTGGCGAACAGCAAACAGTATCTTTCATTGCCAAAGATGTCGGCATCGGGCGACTGGCCCTGGCTTGTGGCGCTATTTCGTGAGGATATACACGTTTGCGATGGCACACTGGTGTGTAGATAAACTAATAATAAGCATAGCATCAAACAATTAAACGAATTGTCTCTTTCTCTGTCTATTACAGATCTCACGTGATTGGGTACTCACCACAGAATCTTGCTTCCAAGGTCAACCACGCGCTACATGGATGGCCATTTTTGGTTCAGTGCGTTTAACATCGAAAGCACCTTGGACACAACGTCGTCGCATTATTGGCATGATTAAGAGTCCCGTTGAAGGTTCCACTGCAGCGCTAGTGCGACTTGAAACACCGGTTAGTTTTTCGGATCATGTACGTCCGATATGTTTGCCCGATGAGCTACACCGTAAACAGGAACAGCAAATACAAAGGCGTTCATTTGTGCCAGTGGCTGAACGACTGGAGGGCTATCGACCACGCAGTGTGTCCAGTCCAAAACGTTTGGCACAGGAAACACAACAGTTCTTTCTATTTCCTACACTTGAAGATGAACAACAACAGCAGCAGCAGATGGAGCAAGAAATGGAACAAGCACAGCATTTACGTGCTGTCTATGATGATTATAGTATGGTGGCCGAAGCGTCACATATGCCACGTCCTGAAGCGTTAACACAGGAACAGCCAAAATTGGATAATTATCCACTACCAGAGAGAGCGCCGCAAGTGAACTATTACAGCGGTGTGCCAGCGCACGTGACCAAGCCAGCAATAAGCAGCAGTAGTACCGGCAGCAGCAGCAGCAGCAGCAAAGCAACTACACAGTTGCCAGCAGCAACGGAACAGATATGGACCAATTGCAATACGCTCGGCTGGTCACGGCAGCGTGATCATTTGCAGCGTGTACAGCTAAAGATTGGCGATATGGCGCCATGTGAAAATGTATCCATTGCAACGGTTAATTCCATGTGCACAGAGGCAACATATCAGAAGTACGATTGCACGGTAAGTTGAAAATAGATGAGAGAGAGAGAGAGAGAGAGAGAGAGAGAGAGAGAGAGAGGGAGCAAGCAAATTATTATAACTTTTTTATTTTCGTTTTTCGGAAATTATCGATTATATACTAAGTAGAGATGGGTATATATTGCAGTAAGATCAAAGCAAATGATCTATAATGACTCTTTTACAATTTCCTATAATCTGCATATGTATTTATTTCTCAAAGGGGTTTTTTTTTGTATTTGTCACAACGCCATATCTCCCTTAATTCTTTAACAAAACCTATGATTGACACATTATATTGAAGCATAACTTCACCGCTAATAAACAAAAATAAAGATAAACTGAAAAGTGGGTGGGAACACGCCCTTTCATATATGTACGTTAAAGCCCAAAATTCGTTATATCACAACAACTGTTTGACTGATCGTTATGAAATTCATAGAGTGTGTTACTATTGTTTGGGAGAAGGTTTCTGATTGTATGTGACGTTTGGAAAAAAATAGGCGGCCTTTTACCATATTCTCGTTTGTCAGATACGTTAATAAGGCTTTTAATTTAAACCTGAATTTGAGACTGAACTGTGAATAACAAATTTGTTATAGCATACGGGCCGATGAACTCTTTGGACCAATTTTTAACAATTCATGCTAGTAAATCTCAGTGAACTCTGCGGCGTCTAGACTAAGTGAATCCACAAAAAAAAAATATAGAAAATATAAAAACGCTTTGAAGAAAAAAGCCAAATCAGAATGCTAGCTATTTACTGCTGGTTATTTAAGAGTGGCACTATCAGATTCTGTTTATACGTAAACGTAAGCGATGCTCAATCATTTTTAGCCGTTACAAACGAGTTCTTGTTTAGCCAATCACCGTTTTTTTTCCAAAGAAAAAAAACCTTTGTCAATATTTGATTTTGATCAATTAAAGATCATTTGAATGTAAATTTTATGTTCTTTCTAAATATTATGCCGAAAAATTTCATGTTGCAGAAAAAATGCATTAAATGGTGCCCAAAGTGTAAAAAATTAAAAAAAAAAATTAAAATTTTCAGACAATTTTGTTCAGAGTCCAACTTCTCTTCACACCAATATGATTCTCAAAGATATGTATTCTAATTCTTTCCAAAACCGTTAAGAAGTATAAAATCAAAATAAAATTTGTGGCTGTTAGAAATTTGAGGAAAATGTAGAGATTTACAACCTATACACTATGTCAATTAAAAGTGCAATGATTTTTGTTTTGTAGCACTGTGCTAGAGATTAATCTATAGGTATGCTGGGGGAACATCATGTAACACTACTTTACACGTTTTTATAAAAAGTAATCTCTAAATGTGCTGGCTAATCTGTAGTCGGGCTGAGTGAAAAAACTCTCTTAAATAATATTCAAAATTGTGACTATCCAAAAAGTGCGCGTTGTATGTCAATATGCATAGTCTATTGAAAATGCAATGAAAATAAGTGATATTTCTCAAAATTGAATCCGTCAATCAACAACGTTCACACAGACAGACACACATAGTTGTTACGCATATTTTTAGGGACCAATTTTTATGCTATCCAGTTGAAATTTTGCACATACACTTCTTTTTATTGTAGTTTAATAGAGTATCAAGATTGACCCCATACAAACCCACTCTTGACTTTTTGTATGAAAAACTTTCTATTGTAGTCTATATCAACTTAATAATTGATATGGTAGTAGCTTCTAGTGGACGGACGCTTCGCATATACATTAATTTGTTTGCCCCATTCAAACCTACTGCACATTTTTGTGATTTTTGTATGAAAAACGTCTATCTTAAAGTCAATATAAGGTTGAAATACGATTTAAAGGACAGCCTCTTCATATACATATACGTATATAAAATGTATATGTATATGTTTCCCGCGTTTCCCGGCCACTTTTTGTGGTACTCCCATACAAACCCACAGCTCACTTGTATGCATTTGTATTAAAAACGTGAATATCAACTTGATTTTCAATAGATGATCGCTTCATACACATCTACTAGTGGGCGTGTGCCGCCCACTTTTTGGAGTAGCCCCTATTTGAACACCCACGTACATATATAAATATAAAAATAAAATTTAAATCTTTAAAATATAAGCATCCCTTCAAAAGTTTTAATAACTAAAGTAAAACATCCGCGTTTGCCGTGTAACAAGGGCTAGTGTGAAGAGTATGAAAGTTTCTCTTCCACCGAAGTTAACATTTTTTCTTGTTTTTCCTATTTAAATTCAAATTTTAAATTGCTGAATTAGTGTGTCTCTCAGTTATAAACTTCAAGCCTTTATGAATATATTATAAATTCCGGTCTTGCTAATAAAGTCAACAAAGTCAGCCAATACCATGAGTGTTCAATTCTTTTTTTTTTTTTTTTGTTATACTTTGATCTAGATTGTTCTAAATTTGTGCATTTATTTCATTTTTTTGGTATATTATATAGGAACACTTTAGTGCATAAGTATAAATCACTTAATTATGAAAATAAAAAAAATAAAAAAAAAATTGGATGGCTAATTCCACTGTAATATCTATTAATATCGATCGCTACGCATCGGAGACTCAATTCGTTTAAAGACAATAGCCAGGCAATGAAGTGGTGCAGTCTAGATTCTAATGGAACGCTTGAAGCTTGTTGTGCGTTTAAGTGGAAGACTGCCGTCGCTACGTGACTGACGATGTTGCATAGCAATCAAACGCATACGCTTAGCAATTGCAAAGCTATGGTCATGTACCAATTCGCCGGGTGTCTGACGGTGGCCATATACATCACCCTCAACGTTTGGAATTATGCCGAGAAAACAATTCTGACGACGCACCGGTGCAGCTGCATAATGTTGTTGCTGCTGCTGCTGCTGCTGCTGCTGCTGCTGCTGCTGCTGTTGTTCAGTTCCACGTAATCCGGCATTCATTGCGTTACTTGCATTTGTATTTCGAATCATGTGCAGCATTAGTTGCGGCGGTTGTTGTTCTTGTGACAGTGGTTCCTGTTGGTGGTGTTGCTGCGGTGACTGTTGCACGTAACGTCGCACTTGTGGCCAATTAATACGCAGATGAAACACTAACTGGGGCGCGGGAAACAGTAATATAAAGTATTCCAGCAGCTGTTTGTCGAATTTAGCGCCGGCAGCATTAGTTAGCATGACAGCACACTGGAATTCACTGGGTATTGCAAAGTGAATAATTGCTATAGTATTCAGATGCATTAGTTATTTATGACAATATTATACATTATTCAAGTTAATACTTACCCAATGCAATAATATTCTCATAGCTGCTATCCAGATCGCACGTGATCATTTCCATATCACCATGATAGCAAATCTTCAGACAGTATTTGTTCTCCATTTGATATGTTCAGCGCGTCACGTAAGAAGAAGAATACTATATAAATATATATATATACATATGTATGTACATACATATACAATTTAAATTGTTTTCGATTGTTTATCTCGTCGATTCGACTACTATAGTCGACTTGCGCGCAGTTGTTTTTAGAATGACTGGCCGGATTTCATGCGCACGAATTTAAGCACAAACGCCGAAGCAAGCCGGGCCGGCCGGCGAGGAAATGCAGGCCAGGCTGAATGCATCAGGTAGCAAGTGATAATGCTAGTGTGCGAGAGAAAGAGAGAGATAGCTAGAAAGAAAGAAAGTATGTGTGTGCATATGTGTGTGTGTGTGTGTGTGTGTGTGTGTGTGTGTGTGTGTGTGTGTGAGAGAGCGAATTGCAGAAAAGAGTGCGTGTCTTTTTCACCACCCTATAGTATCTATGTTATTTATTATTTACCTGAACTGAGGACTGAGGAGGATGTTAGATCATAAAACTATGCGTACAGATGTGTCAGAGCGGAGAGTGCCACCAAGCATTTAAGAAAACTAGTAATAAACGCTTTGAATTTTCTACACCGAAAAAAATTGTGTTTGTCGATTTTAAGTTTGTGGCAACCTTTTTATTGAATAATATAAATCTGTTTTTATTTCGAATGGATCTTTAAATTATTGTTTTTGTATTTTATTTTCGTTTATTCACCGTTTAAATTAATCTATATACGCTTTAAACATGTAAAGAGTTAATGTGAGAGAGATAGTGACTAAAAGCATTTTAGAAACTCAACAAAATTTAATAATAAAAAATGAGTTTTTGTGTATTTCAAATTTGTCTTAGTCACTTTGTATTAATCACTAATCGAAATTCGTTAGTTGGTAATTGCAATTATCTCTCTCGCATAAACTCCATAAGAGTGTGTCCAGCTTTGTGTAACATCGCACATTAGTCCCTTAATTATTTTAGATAATCCTTTAATACTTTCATAGACTCGTTTCACATTAATACTGTCACGTTTTTTTGTCGCCGATATGAACAAAACGCATATACTTATTTTGAAAGGTCCACTATGAGGTCCACTTTTCTACAACAAGAAAATAAATTTGTGCAAAATATTTTGCAATTTGAAAGACCTCGTAGAGCCCTTTCAAAATAAATGCCTTTTTTGCATATCGGTAACTTAAATAAAAAAAATGTTTGTCTGTAAAGTCGGTTTACGGACGATAATTTTACGTGATAACGTCATAAGAAAACATTGATGAAAACTTATTACAATAGGCTAGGTTCAAATGAGCTGCTGCCTTCGTGCTTTGTATTGATTCTATTATTTCGCTTGTTCGTTTTGACTTCGTGCCTGTTGATGTCTGCCTAGCTATACTCTGGCAGACGTCGTTCTGCCCTTCCCCTTGCTACTCCTTCCCCTGTCCCTACTACTATAAATGTATGCTGCGAGAGAAAGAGATAAAACGCGTTTCTATATAGTTTGGCGTTGCCGGCATCAAACACAAACAAAATTTAATTTTTAAATATTTCAATTAAATACAACTACAAATAAATATTATTCGTACATATTTAATAGCTGTATCTCGTCCCCTCACGCTTGCATTTACATTAGTGAGCTCCAACTCAAACACTATCTCGTTCTCACGTTCTTATTGTTCGGCTCATATACGTGTTTGTGTGTTTGTGTGCGCAGCAAGTATTTTTGAGTGTCTATTAAATAAGCAATTTAATATATTTACGCTCATAAAATGTAACAACAACAAAAATCTATAAGAAAAGAGTGGTAAAGCAATAACAAATAATAACAACAGCAGCCACAAGTACAACAATAACAAGATCGTACATGACATATAGCCGCACCCCACCGCGCGCTAGATAACACTAATACGCAAACACACACACACACACACACATAACTATAGCTTTCACAAGCCAATGCTTCACACACAAGTCGCCTTCTGGCGGAACATGAGGGACATGGCTCTTTCGTATTTGGCGGCGTTCATCGATTTAATAGACGTTATCACGTCTAAAAATGTTCAGATTGATATGAAACGAGTCTGTAGAAACTTTTGTCTTTTTCGATCTAGTCATAACATATGCAAAAGTTCTTTGCTTGAATTAATTTTATAAAATTTAAAAATTGATGAATCTAAAGCAGTGATGGACACACTAATACTATTATTGTACATTTTGCTATTATGTAGTGCTTACAGTTTTCTCATCGTGTTCGTGTGGAATCCAGAGTGCTGATCGACTACTACTACTACTTTCGTTATAAGTGTGAAAAGACTCTACCTGCAATTCTATTAAAATTAGAAAAAAATATAAACAAATTTTCTGTTTATCCAATCGCCACGAATTTTCACAGGATCACCCACGGGACTATTTTAAATATTGCCACAAAATTTGATCAAAATCGGTTGAGCGGTTTCTGAGTCTATAGGGAACATATATACATACTTCCATTTTGATATATGTAGAAGATAAATTTAAATATATATAATAAAATAGTAATAAAATTTAAAAAACACCAACTCATGATCATTGACCTCTTTAGCTCATGAACAGCTGGTGCGACATCTAGCGTTGAGTTGAACCATATCTAGTTCGCTTGGTAGCGCTTATGTGAAAATGTCCTTTCACATAAATACATACATACATGCATATATAGATTTTAGATTTATATTAATATTGGTGCTACGCTCCTATTGGTCTTAGTGTGATGATATATAGCCAATCAATGTACAATTGAACTAGAGCCAGCCACATTTATACATATGTACAAATTTTAAATTTAAAACTGTTCTTTAGAATGTTTGTGGTTAGAATACTATTCGCTTATTGCATTTTTAGTTTCAGTTACTATATTTTACTATAGTTTATAGTGTTTTTGATTAAAACATTTCACGATAAGTCAAAAAGGTTTTTTTTTTGTCATGAAATTTAGTATAACACAAAAAGTTTTCATGAATATTATGAGAATATTATAGAGAGCAACTATTTCATGATATTCTTCTGTCTTTGTTACCTTGTAGTTCTTAGTATTTAATATTTATTTATATATTTATTTTGTACATTTCTGCTACGCGTACTTTTGCTGCTCTGCATTGCAAACTCGCTTCACATAACTTTTAGGTGACAATTTTCGGTTTATTTCATGATATTGTAAATATTGCATAAACAGGGATATAAACATATCATAGAATAGCTAATATCATGATGATATGTAGCGTAAAAATGAGGTATTTATTAACTATATAGTTTAAAACTACTCTTTAGAATGTTTATGAGTTGAGTGAAATATTGAAAAACATATCAGCTGTTTCATTTTTCCTTTAAGTGTATCAAATCTAGTCAACGTCGTCGCTTAAGATTTACCAAGAATTTTTAGCTGTGTAAGAGAGAGAGAGAGAGAGAGAGGATGTGAGAGCACGCGCGCAGTCATAACTGCCATGTTGTTGTTGTTGTTGTTGTTGTTGATGAAGTGGTAGGCCGTCTGTTGTTATCGTTGTTTTTGTTGTCGCTTTGTTCTGTTTGATACAAGTTTCGGCATGTCTCACTTTTCAACGTTCAACGTCGCGGCGTTGCATGTGTTTGTCGTCGTTTATTTTGTCATACTCGATATCGTGTGTCACCCTACCCCTCGTGACACTAGCTTGAATGATAAACCGAACATTAACAACAACAACAAACAATTGTCTCAGTTTGTCGCTTTTTAATTAATTTTTTTTTTTTTTTTTTTTTTTACTGATATTTAAAGATTAATTCCCTACACACACATACATACAAACACAGTTCGAATATCATTATTCCCAGCCAGCATTTCAAGAAATTTTTAATCACATTCGAGTCTTTTTCGACTCCTCTAACTGATTAAAATAGTCACAAGTGCGCTCGTTTTCCGATCCGAAATGACTCTTTCGTCGGGAGAAAATGGCACCCTAGCCGCGACTCCTCTTAAAGAGTCGTTTATGACTCTTTTGAAGGAGTCTTTTATGACTCTTTTGAAGGAATCGTTTATGACTCGCCCTTCCGACTCATTTTCGAGTCGTATTACCTATCAGCTTCGACTCATTTTCGTGTCGTTTTTCAAATCATTTGCTTTCAATAAAAATAGAAATATTTAATTAAGGTAATGGGTTTATTTAGAAAAGTAACTGATTTACTACAAAGTAAACTTAACTTCACTTTTCAACTAATATAAATGAATAGAAATTCAGAATTTGACTTGAACTTTGATAAGAAAGTACCATAAGAAAAAGAAGAAAGACATAACATAGCTAGACCCAACACAATCATATTTCAATCATCCGTGCGATCAATTTTCGATTGCTTTACGTTTTGTTAGCGTTTAGAAAAAGTTTTTCATGCAAAACTTTACATTTTTCTTCAATTTTAACTAATAATTTTGGTATGTTTTTCGACAGATTTGCCAAATAATATCGGCTTTCTCAGCAAATTTGAGGAATAATATTTTGCCGTGTATTGAAATTCATCGAAAGAAGCCGTTTTAGTCTGTAATTTTGCTGAATAATGGCCATTTTTGCAAAAGTTGTGCCCTACATACATATGTACATAGTTTTTATGGGCAATTTTGTCGAATAAGGATGAAATCTGTTGGCTAATTTTATGAATAATGCCAAGTTTTTCTTTCTTTTTTTTTTAAGAAAATTTCGTGTTTTTTCCTTTGCCTTGAATTCTGTTGATTTCTGAGGGAGCGAGATATCAAATCAAATGTGTACAATTGCGTAGTTTAATGTTTTTATATAGAACAGGTAAAAGGATTAAACATTATATACTCGTATAATGAAAATGTAAGAAAAGCAACATTATTGACTAGTTAACAATCCGTTTGGACGTTTTCAACGTCATATTCAAACGTACAGCATACTTAAAATATGTTACAATAAATATACATATATTGTTTAAATGGTTGCAGTTGCTTATATTTGTATCCTTTAATGAAAGTCATTCGAACCAGAAAATTATTTCCCGAATATGTTCAACGCGCGTGACGCAACGGAACTCCTCTCCTTTGGTCATGTTTTCGATGTTACTTTAGCGTATTATGAGCGAAATGGCGCGTTAAATTCAAGACTGTAATCGTTTTTGGATCGTTCCCGTAGATTTTATTCTTCGTGAAGACGCAGTAGAATCTGATGTGGTGATTGTTACTAAATTGTTGGTGTGTCAATCTTAGCGTTTTTACCATCAACTTGGAACTTAAAAAGTTCGATGATTTCGATGAGTTGTTTTTTCATGTAGCTTCGCATAACTAAAATCTTATGATTTCACGATGATATTGACTTTAATATATAACAAAGTACCACACATCTAAATGGAACATCCTTTTTATACATACATATACATATGCCTATGTAACAAGTTCAACCTTAAAAAACTTATATGGATGAAACTTGATATAAACTCTTCAGGACATCTTATATAGCATATAATAGTCTAACTATTCGATTCGACTGTAGCACTATACTATATTTATATTGTTTTTATTTATCACCTTAATATTTATGTTAAAATTGATTTTTGTGTTTAATTTGAAACTCTTTTGCAGAAAATTAGCTGCTTGAGTTGATCACCAAAAATTAAAACCAAAATTTCGTTGTGAAATTTTTAAAAATAAATAAATTTGAAGTGTCTGTGACTCTGAAATAAAACATTTTTCTAAACCTCGTATGGTTATTTATGAAAACTCAACACACTTTTTTTTTTTAGTTTTTGTCTGTCTGTTAATCTAATCTCCGGAACGGCTAAACCATTTTTGACGAAACTTTCATACTTTAATACTTTTCAGAGAGTAGAGTTTTATTATTCCATAAAATGGAAGAGAATAACTAAATTTGGCATAGCTCAGCATACTATATTGGACGCAAATGTATGCGGTTTGGCACATATGTATGTATGTATGTATGTATGTGAAGGATATCGGGAAAACTACTAAAAAGTAAGTGGTGCACGATTCCATACAAAGCAAAGCCAAAAAGTGACTTTTTGTAGGAGAGCGCGCGCACTCAACTTCAATATTCTTGACCAGTTCGACGAGACGAATCGATTTAGGGATGTCCGTCTGCCTGTCTGTCTGTTCTCTGTCTGTATGCATCAAAACTAGTCCCTCAGTTTTTAAGATATCGATCTGAAATCGGATATGAATACTTCCTATGTTCCTTATGTTACAACTATTTCACAATCCTTGTTTAATTTTATTTTATTTTGGTAAAAGTTTGAATCGTTAATTCAGTTAACGGTTAATTTTGGTTAACGGTTTCGGTTTTGTACCCTGAGTTAAAATCTGGTCCAAGCAGCGTGCAGCGTAGTCATATGTGCAGCATATCATGCTCATTTTAACGTAAAGGAGTTATTGTAAAGGGATTTATGTCAAAAGATTTGAAATGTAAAATTTTGAAAGAGTGATTTTTCTTTCATATCTACTACTTTAAATATTTAACTTTAGCATTAAAGTGTTATACAAAAATCTATTTAAAATTTTGGCTCTGGTGAAGATAACACATAAACTGAGACTTTCGCTAATTTAGAGTAGATGTTTCTTACTTTTATTTACAACTACACTTTATTCTTTGTTTTGAATATACATAGGTCATAGGTGCTTTTTATATTTGTATATAGTGTAGTTACATCTGATATAATAATATAATATAATATAATAATTACCTTGCTCTCTAGTAGTAGTATTTCTAATTAATATTAATAATTTATTTTCTCATATTTTTGCAGCAAGAAGAATACTCCGGCGCACCGGTGCAATGTCTTATACCCGGCACCAATCAATGGGCGCTAATTGGTGTCTCCTCGTGGCGTATTGCCTGTGGTCCCACGGGTGTGGAACGGCCTCGCATGTACGACAAAATCACTTCGAATTCCGCCTGGATACGTGACACAGTGAATGCGGTATAGCAGAGAGTAAAATATGCAACTTTACGCGCGAACACAAATTAACAAAATGTAAAAAGACGTTAGAATGAATGTTACGAGTGAAAGATATAGCCAGAGGCAGCGAAAGAGAGAGAGAGAGAGAGAGAGAGAGAGAGCGAAATTGTTACCAACTTTTGCTAAAATGGCTTTTTCTTCTGTGTATTATGTAAAAAAAAAAAAAAAAAATGAAAGAAAGAAGAAACTAAATTATTTTTATTATTATTATTATTATTTTTGTTTATTTTTTTGCGATTAATTTTTTTTCACCCATTAATTTATTGAAAAACTAATCTATATGCTCTCCTTGTTTAATTAGTTATCATTGTTAGTAGTTATATTAATAGGTTTAGGCTGTCGCCGTCGTCGATCAAAATGTGTAAATTAGTTCTAGTATATTTTTGGAACTGTGTTGCGTATATAAGCCTAAAGAGAAAAACAAAACAAAAAAAAAAAAAACCCCAATATATTGTTCTGTTGATATAGTTGAACTATTAATAAACGATATTAATAAAAAAAATATTAAAAAAAAAAAGAAAAATGTCTCCAAATCTCGAAATGCTTTCTGTGTGTGACACTTGACTTAAGTGGAAACGTGCATGGCTAGCCATTTGCCATCGTTCTGTAGACGATATTGTACACGATCAGCAATTGTACTATCGGCGCTCTTATAAAAATCCCAAATTTTTGGTTTGAACTTGAAAGCAGTGCTGTAACATACAATATACGATTTTAATTGTTAATTGTGATGCTTGAACATACATACATACATACATACATACATACATACATACATACATACATACATACATACATACATACATACATACATATGTATGTAACATATAATAACACTTACTATGTGCTTGGACGTGTCAATGGTTGACCACTGTTCTTGTATTCATACAGCTTGCGTTCGTGTTTGTCCTGTAGCTCCTTGAATGGTTCAATCGGTTTGCCACATTCACAAACGTATGCGCGAATTTTTGCATATAACGGTTCTTCTGCCCAAAGTGCATCCAATTCACGCTCATCCACCACCTCTATGGCCGTTGCATTGATTAGACGTATTTGCCAATTAGTAGAAAGCGTTGCTGTTTCATCTTTGGCTTCATCCGGTACCTTTATATCGGGCATGTAAAATGTTATGCATGCCTGTGGATTTTTTATAAGATCAGCATAGTTGCGTGTATAACGTTGCGTTACATATGCCACAAAACCGTCTTCATATTTCAATGTGCGATAGAGCACGGTGCGATTGAGTATGCCAAATTCACTGGAATAAGAATTAGAATTACATTAGAAATCTTTTCATAATCGTTCCCACACTATCACCTATCTCACCTATCTACGGTCGCCAGATTCATGGTAAACTCATCGTGTGGTGGCGTGTAGTATTGAATTATATGCTTGAAAAATGTCCATGGCGCTTCGGGATAGTTTGTGATCTCCGCCATATGTGAAGTCTCGTTACTCATTATGTTCAGCAAAAGATTTCTGGAATTATTTTGTCGAATATTTAAGTTAATAATTTAAAAACAAGAAAAACCGTTAACTTCGGTTGAACCGAAGCTCTACTACCATTCACACGAAACTTTAAATAGTATTGTAATACATAAAAGTTGGGGTTTAAATAGGGGGTGGTACACGCTCACTAGTAGTTGTGTATGAAGCGATATAGTAGATGTGTAAGATGCCGCCATATCGAATTTCAAGTTGATATTGACGTTTTCCATACAAATGCATAAAAGTGAGATATGATTTATATAGGGGACTCCCTCGAAAGGTGGGCGGGACACGCCCCCTTTGAAGCGGTTGTCCATTAAAATTCACAAAATCAAATTTCAAGCTAATATTGATCTAAATGAAGGATTTTTTTCATAAAAAACACAAAATTGAACGTTGGGTTTGTATGGGGGCTACCTCAAAAAGTGGGCGGGCCACGCCGACTTTTTTTTCTTACAAAAAGTCAAAAGTGGACCATAGGTTTGTATGGGAGCTACCCCAAATAGTGGGCGGGCCACGACCGTTAGTCTATGTATGGTAAGCGGCTGACCATAAAAAGCACCACATTGCCTTTCAACCTAATATAGACTTTAATAAAGAAGTTTTCTCAAAAAGTCAAAAGTGGGCAGTAGGTTTGTATGGGAGCTACCCAAAATAGTGGGCGTGGCAGGTAAATCTTGATACTCTATTAAAAATTGGTCCCCAAAAAATGCGCAATAACATACAGACAGACATGGCTAGATCGACTCGTCTCGTCGCACTGATCAAGAATATATATATACTTTATGCTGTCTACGATGCCTCCTTTAATGCGTTACAAACTTTCAGACAAACTGATAATACCATTTCACACTATGTGTGAATGGTATAAAAAAAATGTACAATACAATAATTTTTACATTGTGTGTGTTAAATATGTTATAAATGAATAAATCAGTGAGGTCCAGAATTTTTATGTATATAGACAGGCATGTCCCGTCCAATTTGCGCAATCCGCAACGTAACCGCTAACCACAAAGCTCACTCTCCATCTGCCAAAATAAGAAATGAAATTGAACGAGCTTTTGGGAATACGTCAGCTGCTATAAATACACCTTGCCTTGGAGCAGCCAATTGAGCTTTGAGCTTTGAGCTTTGAGCTTTTTTTGTAGCTTTTCCCGCAAATTAATATATGTGAACTATATATTACGATTTAATTCCTGTGATTCGTAGACAGTTCATGCGCAATATATGTCTAAGTAGGCTACGCTCACAGAACAATTTTAAGTAAATTATTTTTGTTTTAATTTTTGAATATGATTTTATTTTATTATTTAATATTTTAAGAGAATTTCAAAAAGAAAGTGGCAATATGTCGTAATCTGTGATGGTATTAATCTAGCTAGCGACGAAAGGGAACATAATAGATATATTGAATTGTTTAGGTTTGAAAAGCCTGTGACTGTTTTATGCTTATGTTAATGACGAAGCAGATGTAGAGAGTGATGCATGTTGTTTCTTTAGAATTTTATTTCTCTAATTGAATAACGCCTGTTCTTGTTGATGGTTTGCCGGGTTTGACACATGATTTAAACTAAAATGAAGCTCAATGACAGCAGATTTACGCGGGAATACGCTGTGGAACGTGGTATATATACATTAGCCAGCTGTTAGGAAACGCAACCGCCGAACTAATTCAAACACCCAATCAATTGAATGACGAAGTAATATATACGTACGAGTGGTTTGTGTCTTTGAAGGCAGCTGCTTCCTGAAAATGCTTTGCGTTAGCGTTTTTCAAGGCATCAAATCAAATGTACCAACACACGACACCGCACTTTTTGTTGCTCACATGTGACCAGGATTTCAAAGTGGCACAGCGTGTTCTTCTCAAACAAGCTATAGCTACTATTTTCATGAACTCCGCAAAGAAACTCATCATTTTGACCGACTGCATAGCAGAGTTGGATGTATGATGATGGTGTTGGGGGGCCATTTCGTATTATGGCAACTGCAAATTACAATTTTTGTCAACCACAATGAATGCGTTATCTTACAATGGTATATAGAAAGAGGCCTTTCCATACTTTTATAAAGTTTTTAAACTTCTGCTGTGGATTTATCGACATGATACATACAGTCCGTATTGTTAAAACGTATATAGAGAGGCAAACGTGTTACGTACAATTAAAAAGATCTTGAAACATACATTCAGAAAATGTTAAAACATATAATATCGGATCACTCTAGTCCGAAATATAGGGGGTTGAAAAATACACACCCGTAGCAGTATTGGAGCTCGTGGGAGGGCTATCACGTCACGTCGAAACGAGTCCAAATCGGTCCACCCACTCAAAAGTTATGAATTTTGGAAATTTTTGACGAGTTAATGAAATATTTTGTGTGTTTGTTTGGGAAACCTAAAAAAACCTATAATTTCAATTGGTTATTGTGCCCAAACGGCTTAATATTTTACAACGTGCAATAGCTTGTTGGAAAGGTCTCTTGAATACCTTTCAAGTGAATACTAACATGGTGCTGTACAATACCTATATACATAGGTCGAAATAAATGTTGAAAAGTACATTTTACGATTTTGCGGAAAATTGAAACCAAATTTTCGTGCTCATATTTGGATTGATACTGATTGATACAATTCCATGAGATGGGCAAAATTTTGATATATTATACTTTTCTGTGAAAATTCCGTGAATCGAGATATAACATCGCACTAATGGCTGTTATATCTGTTATATGCAGCATGGACATAAACCTGTTATACTCTTATACACTTTTGTTTTTAGATTTTTTTTTTTTATATGTTTTCATACACATGCATCTATACTTGTATAAATATAGGTAAACCAAGTAGCTTAAGACGACTCGAATACGAGGGAAGACGATAAAAGGGCTCACAATTTAAGCTTCGCGAAGCAAAAATTAGGAACTCTTTCTGCACCGATTCAATATTTATATAATGAATTTCGTACAGAGAATTTCACACTATACAACCATATTCAAGGATGGGGCGTACTAAAGCAGTGAACAACAACTTAGTTGTATACGGGTGGGCAAACTCTTTTGACCACCTTTTAACAAAGCCCAGCATCGACGAGGGTTTATACACCGTAATATCTATATGTGCGCATTAAAGTTCAGCTTTGGATCCATAAATATTCCAAGATCGTTGAATGTTTCGACTTTATCAAGAACGTTGGCACAAATACAATAAGACGATCGAATTGGTTTACGCGTCTATGAAAAGACTTACATTTACACTTTTTGTAATTTAAATAGAGTTTATTTGTGTTGCTCCACACAATCATGCGATCGAAATCATCTTGTAGTAAACAGGATTGAGCTTGCAATTTAAACTGCAGGAAAACATTAATATGTTCGCATTGAGAATGACAGATAGGAGCTCGTTTAGAAACAGCAAAAATAATGCTGGGTCCAAATGACTACCTTGTGGAAGCCACCAGAGGAAACGTTGATCATTTTAGAAGTTGCTGAACATAAAGTTGAGATTTTATCAATTGAGTGAAATTTGAGAGGCACCCGATTTTATATAACTTGAAAAGCAATATTTTCTGATTTACACTATCAAATGCTTTACTAAAATCTGTATAAATTACGTCAGTCTGCATGCCATCAGAAAAGGCACTGATGGATCTCGAAGTAAACTCCAAAACATTTGTATTAACAGAACGACCCTTGAGAAAGCCATGCTTAAAAGGAGAAATGATTGGAGCCATATAATGTAAAAGATGGTTTGGAATAATTTTTCGAATAATTCAGAGATCGTGGATAATTTTGCAAATACCACGATAGTTTCATATGTTCGATTTATCTCCTTTTTTATGAAATGGAATGATATAGGAATCCGCCCAACAATCCGGAAAGGAACCACTTTTCAACGACAGTTTAAATAGGAACGTAAGAGGCTGGCACAAAGTATCCGCACAAAGTTTCAATACTGAATTAGGAATGTTATCAGGACTGGATGAAAAATTTAGATCGAGCAGTTTCATTTCACGATACACTGTTTTAAAATCTATTAATGGAACAGAAATAAAGTTTGATTCTGGAATATTATACTGATAATTTAAGCCACATTCATCAGAGGGACAATAATTTGAATTGAAAAAGTCCGCAAACAAGTTGCTGATATCTTCATCATTATCAGCAAAATTTTAGTCAAAGTTCATCGTGCATGATCGGGTATTGCGTTTAGTATTAACAAAGTCGAAAAATGATTTTGGATCCAATTTAATATTACACTGAACACTACACAAATAGTTCTTGGTTACTTTTAAGAAAATCACTATATGAGCAAGCATAGTGGTAGTAGTTCGAAGTCTTTCCCGAGATTTAGAACTTTTTTAAGAGTCGATTTTTCTTATTTCTTTTATATTGAAGTGAATTTGACCACCAAGGTGACTTATTTTACATTTCACATGAAACTGCAGACGGAACAAAATGTTCAAAGACATTATAAAGAAGCTTATCTACAGCATTATTGATATTGGTCGCGGTGTAAACCGGCGGCCAATTTATATTTAAAAATTTACTGTTAAGAATAGAATAGTTTACACTAATATCTAATTTTGCAAAAAATGAAAAAAAAAAAACAAAAAAAAAAACAAAAATCAAATAAAAGTGTGAATTTGAAATACAGAAACTGTTCGATAACATCGATAACATCAAGCAGTTTCATCGGTCTGCGCGTAGTGTTGCATTCGGCTGGCGCATTTAACCCGTTCAGGAATGCCGGCATATTTTTGTTTGCAAGCAATTTCTGCAAGCCAAAAATAAAAATAAGAAAATAATAAAAAGAAAACCAAATTGAATAAAAGTAGCTCAATTCCAATTGTTTTTTTTTTTATATAAATATAGAGTGTGTTGCACGATCTACGTTTGAGTGTGGTTGTTGTTGTTGTTTGTTGTTGTTGCATACGGGTTAAAGGCGCATGCAATGCGGCAACCGAGCAACAACAGCAAAAGCGGCAGCAGAAGCAGTAGCGGCAGCAGTAGCGGCAGCAGTAGCGGCAGCAGCGGTAGCAGCGGCAGCAGCAAAACGAATCAAATCGAATCGAAGTCTGCACACCGCGTCGTAATTAAGGTCGGAGCGGCCTAAGTGCCACTGCCGTCAACTGCTTGCTCCGTTCCATTTGCTGGCAAACAAAATGACATCGATACTGGACATGCGACCCGGTCCGCCCGACTATTGGACGGAAATTAGCAATTTCTTTTTGCCGCTGAAGTATATCATCACCAACGAACGTTTCGATGCGCTCGTGCAGAATATCGATTTAAATTACCTGATAAATGCTGTCTTCTGGATATTTGTGACGTTGTCCTGCGGTTTCTGTGGCTTCCACAAAGTGTTTCAGGTAAGTCAAAATTTTGTAGTACCACACGCGCGAAGGATGGATGCACGGCGGCGATGTCGTCGATGTCGTTATTGTCGTTGTCAATGGCAAACAAAGTACGAAAGACGACGGTGGAGGCTGTCTGCTTGCGTTTTAAAAATAGCGCTCGTTTGTTGTTGTGCGTTGTGGCCTGCACGGATTGTACTGAATAGCGTAAAATCTGCGGCGACAAATTCGTTTTGTATTATTTGCTATACTACGAAAGCTTATCGTTTGTGTTCGCGCTGAATGGCTGGTGCGCTCGATAAAGCTGACATCGGGTTGGGTTGACACTTACTGACCCCCCACCGGACGACGACGACAATGATGATGATGATGATGATGATGATGATGATGACGACGGGTCGTACATATTCACGAGTGATGCAGCCGACAGCGTTTGTTATCTTAATAACCGGCAAATCCAGAGCATCCACCTTACACTTGCCACCGTCCATATTTTCTAATGCCGCGCCAGTCTATGCCGCGCAGCGGCCTGCTCAATCACTCGTCTAACAACTAATTTTTTTATACTACATACACTTCACGCAGAGTGTGAAATGGTATTATAATTTTATCGCGGAGTTTGTAACGCTTTAAATGAAGCATACTATTAAGTTTATAAATCCTTGATCAGCTAGATGAGACGAGTCAATCTAAACATGTCCGTCTAGCTGTCTGTGCGTCTTTCTGCCTGTCTGTGCTTTACTGTCCGCCGTATGCCCTCAGCATTTGAAATATTGTTATGAAAGTTGGTATAGAGACTTTTCATAACCAGAAGCAACTTAAGTTTCAAAATGTACGCGATTGATACACTATCAATTTGGAAGGTATAGCTCTAATACAAAAACCACTTTGTATTTATTTTGTTGGCGAGCAAAAACGTGATCAAGTGTGAAAAGAGTAATATAGCTTTGGTTACACCGAATACTCGTATATTCATACATACAAACATACAAGTACAATATGTATCTCAAAGCACGTTTCTTATCTTACAGTTTTTTCTTAAATCGTCGAACATAAAGTACTTCAAGCGCAAACAATTTGTGCGTCTCATCTGGAATATTGCCTTCTATGCTGCCTGTTCATTGTTTCTCTATTTTTACAATGAATTCATGATATTGCCACAACTTTCAAAGAATCAGGGCCGCTATTCACTCTTCTATTCATCGGAGAATCTCATATTCTATCGTTCGCAGCAATATGAGAAATTTCAATTTTACTCCATATTTATAATAACGTTTTATCTGCATGGCGCAATATTGGATTTCAAGGAATCCGATTTTCTGGAAGCGGCATTAAAGACGCTCTATATACTGGCGCTTGTTGCTATTGATGTCTACCGGTATGTTTTTTTATGACGTTATACTTTATATATACATAAATATTAATTGTATTTGAAAAATGTAATGAAACATTCTCTTTTATAGCTATGAAAACTATTTTGTTGGACTTAATCTGAGTCTGGGCGTATACAACATTATTAATGAGTGTCTGATGTTGTTAGCATTGCAGCATTCGAATTGCAATCGTTTGGTTTATCAGATTTTTTTGGGTTTACGCATTGCTTCATGGTGTGTGTGTGTGTATATAAAAGAATTATTGATTTTCATAGCATAAATCTATTAAATGCGTTTCTTTCATTGTCGCAGGTTATATGTCTTCATCTGTTTGTTGCCGTTTAAGTATTTCCTGCTGACGCTCTTCGCTAAGAATTTTAAAATAATGCTGAATATAACGATTTGGTTGTGGTATGGTCTATCAATTTGGAATTCACCAGTACTGCAGTATTTCTATCATCAAATTTACCATACAACACCATCGGATTGCTCCGGCGAGGGTTCAGCAGCTAAGTAAGTTTGTCTAGTTTTCAAAATTGATTTTGATTTCTCTACATTCGGTCGGTGTGCATATGTTTGTTAGCGAAAAGAATTTGCAAGAAAACACTACCGTGTATTTATTATTAATGTCCGTCATCAGTTTATCGTCATATAAATCTAAAACGCGATGTGATGACTGAATACGAATTTTTCAGTTTGGTAGTAGTTTACATAGTTTTTAATCTAATGCTGCTTATTTGACTATTTAAACTTATAGTCCCAGTAGTTCTTATACTCTATGCACTATGGGTAAAAGTAAGGCATGATAGACCACCACAGACGGCTATGACCCACTCCTGATTTGGTGCACTTTTTAATACTGTGCATTTTTAAGTTAGTAGACCAGACAACCGTAAAAAGCAAAAATCCATACGTCGTAGTCGAATGAAAGACGAACAAGATGATTTAGTTTGTTTTATTTGTAAAGAACTGCTGTTGGAAGAGCTAAATCATCCAAGGCACTCGGCGCAGACGGCATTCCAATGCTGCAGCACGTTGCACCTTAATTATCATAGATGTTAGGAACGTAGCACTGTACTGTATCTCTTCTGAAAATTGTCATTGAAGCTAAATTTGAGTCCAGTTTAAATTGCTAGTACTACTTCTTACACCTATTGCAAAAGTTCTGGAATCACTATTATTACCATCGATGACGGAACATTATCAATTAGCGGATTATCAGTATGACTGAATATGGCTCTAGGCTTGAACAAGGCATTAAAAACAGTTGAACACACAATCTTGTTTCAAGATCTGCACTCCACCTCACTACCCGACAAAACAAAACGTTTGATATTAAACAATCGTAACTTAGCAAGCCGTATGTTGGGTTCAGGGGAGCGAGGTCGAGGTGTCTAAAGTTAAAAATGGGTGTACCGCAGTTTGAAGTTCTCTCCTATCTGCGGTTCAATCTGTATTTGTCCATGATGGCTCTATCTCTTTTCTGTAAAAAATTGGTGACCTATGTGCAGGATTGTACTATTTGTCCGAGAATTAATATCTATTAAGAGTTTTTGTTAAATTTTTTTTAATGCCCTCAACCCGCAAGGTGACAAATATAAAGCTGTTGTATGATTTGTTCTAAATTATGCTGCTTATGTCTGGAATCAGTAAGACTCAATGGCAATACCTGCAAAGAGATCAGAATAGCGCTCTAAGGACTAGCACTGGTTGTTTACAAATAACACATGAAGATCATCTGTTTGAAGAAGCGATGATGTTTTCTATTCAACTGTTGATGCGTTTCTCTCGTAGCAATATTCGTTAGATGTGTGTAGGAGTAATCATCGAAATCGTGTACGAAACCCTCACGATACTTTTTAAACTTGTATCCGTCAGACGAAACAAAACGAGTATTTCTTAATTTGCATATCAATACTAAATAGAGGCGTGCATTTATATATCTGGTAGGGCTCAATTACACAAAGTTGCAATTAATGAAGTCAATAAACTCTTACAAAGTCAATATTCTGCTTGGTGGCATTTCGTCAACTATTAATGAGAGTGAAAAATGTCTCCCTCGTAACAGTAGGACTAAATTAGCATGATGAAGATTCGGATGGAGCAACATGCTTAAGTGTTGCAGGGAACGTATCACGATCAGCTCCAATGATTGCTGTACTGAGTGTTGTCATTCGCCGCATAGCACGGCACACCGCTTCAACGGTCTATCCCGTCCGATGCAATTAAGCCATGTCGATATATGGATGCGTCTAATCGAGTTAGCCTCGTTCCTGAGACACGATACTTTTCGGTTAACCTTTCTCTTACATTACTTACTACTATGCACTATGTTATCATGATATATACAGCCCAAAAGCTGTTATAAGCACAACTGGAAAAACGACTAACAAGTTAAAAAAGGCTTAGAAATACCACACTTCCTGGTTCCCCGATTGTTTCACGATGATGGCTTCTTGATGGCAAATAATTTTTTTTGCGCAAACCATAAATTTATCCAATAAAATGCGAAAGATGTCTTTCCAATGCTTACTATACCATTCACACATAGTGTGAAATGGTATTATCAAATTGTTTGAAAGTTCGACGAGACGAGTCGATCTATTCATGTCCGTCTGTCTGGATTTTTTGGCTCCAATTAGTATGCTAACCACAGTTGAAAATTGGTACATACACTTATTTTTATTGCAGTTTAATAGAGTGTTAAGATTCATCCGGCAAGGCCTTTTTTTGGGGTAGCCCCAATACAAACTCACCGCTTACTTTTGACTTTTTTGTATGAAAAACTTTTTTATTGTAGTCAATATCAAATTAATAATTGATGTGATAGCTTTTAATGGATGGACACTTCACATATACATTAATGTGTGTTTTTTGAGGTAGTCTCCATACAAACATACTGCCCACTATTGTCTTTGTATGAAAACTTGTTTATTAATGTCAATACTTGGTTGAAATGCGATGTGGTGCCTTTTTATGGACGGCCGCTTAACATACATAGACTAATGGGCGTGTCCCGCCTACTTTTTGGGGTATTCCCCATACAAACTCACTGCCGTTTTTTGTGTTTTTGTATGAAAAACATATTTATTTAAATCATTATTAGCCTGAAATTCGATTTGGTGAATTTTAGTGGACAGCCGCTTCATATACAAATGGGCGTGTTCCGCCCACTTTTTGATGTAGTCGAATGCAAACCCAGAGGAGTTGTATGAAAAACGTCAATATCAACTTCAAATTCGATATGGTGGCATCTTATAGATGATCGCTTTATACACAACTCCTAGAGGGCGTGTAATTTTTGGGGTAGCCCCTATTTAAACTACAACGGATTACTTAATTATATAATACATATAAGTAGCTTTAAACAAGCCACAGGGTATCTCGAAGTCGAGCACACTCGACTGCAGCGCTTTTTCTTGCTTTTTATTTTATTTAATTCAATATTTTTTAAATTCACTTGCAGATGCATACTATTAAAGGAATCCAGCGAGTATCGTCATTTCAAGACTTTGAAAAAAGCCTATATGGAGGTTAAATTAGCGCATGAGAAGGCAACCGCCAGTGCGGTACCCGTAACCGAATCTGCTTCAGCTAAAACGTTTCAGGCAATCAAATGTATGTTGCGTATGCATTTAATACTTAGCTAACTTGTTTAATCCAATTTTCTTTATCTTTACGCAGGCGTCATGACACTCAAGCGCAAATTGAAGCGCATACGCGAAGGACGCGGAGCTGAGGCTGAAGATGACAACGAGGATGTATCTAATGATTTGTAAATCAGTTGCCAGTTCGTATAAATTAACTGGAAATGATTGCTTATAGCTTTAAAATGACAAAATGAAATGAAAAAAAAAGAAAAAAAGGAAAAAAAAAGGAAAAAAGACATGCATATATTTATTTATCTATATCTATCTATCTATCTATCATAATATTATACTCCATACACCATACTCACCATGTTGCGATACGTTATTACATCACCATTCTAATCATTTAAATTTTCACAGCAAATACGCATAAAAAACTATATGTACTATGTAAATGTTTTTTTATCACACAAAAAGTCCTATTTTAAGTCGATCCTTAATTAGTTTTTAATCCTTAGCAATATAATTATCTAGGTCAAAATACCGCTTGCCTATATCTACAACATTTATTTATTATAAATACTTACTATTTAGCTAAATGCAAATTAATTGTTAAATTTGTTAAAGCGGAAATCGACTATTAAATTGTTTAAGTCACACAAGTGTTGTTAGGAAAAAACTAAAAACTGAAAACTAAACTAAAAAAATGAATGCGAAAACTATAAAGATATATTATATTAAAAGTTATTAATGCAAAGCAAGCAAACCGTGTTTGAGATATATGTATACACGCCGATATGATGCAAGAGATTCCCTAGTACTGCTTTGAATTACCGAGTACTAGTGAATGCACTAGCCCTTGGTAAAGCAGCGGGGTGTTACTTTAAAAATAGTAAAGAAATCAATTTGTTTTTGCCCTTGCTGAACGTGGTTAAAAAAGAAAAGGAAACATTCCTGACTGTGTTGATAAGTTGTATAGAAAAATTTATTGTATTGTTTACTAGTCGATAATAGTAGAGAAATGTATATGTACAAATTTTTGCTGCTATTGAGTAAAATTTGTTTAAAAATTGTTTTTTTTTTTTGATTTTTTTGAATGTATTAGATACGAGTAGTATGTATTTGAAAATGGTTTAACCGCAGCACAAATAGGGTTAGTTTCGGAAGTGGTAGCTGTTACCACTGAGTTGCAATATCATAAGTTAAGCTACATGGGTTATGTTCTTTCGATGTCAGTTGTTAATAAAGTGAGCATGGAGCTGTGGCGGAATCTTAATACTAAGCTAATCTACTTATGTATGTTAGGTTAGATTGAGCGAGCGGTGTCAAGAAAAACCATCAAAAGCGGCTCATTGTGGTACCAAAAATCTCTCATTTCAGAGCGAACGCCATTTAGGACGATTTAATGAACTTCAAAATGCTACTGAGCTCAATTTTGAAGATTTCTGAAAGGCCATTTAGAATCTCCTTATCTCCTTCTACTAATGGCCGGTCAGCTACACAGCATGTGCTGAATGCTCTTCTCTATTTTGACAATTTCTGCATTGGTCGAGCTGATTGACTCCTCCTAGCCTGTTGCTGTCTACTTATCAGGCAGTGTCCGTGTATTTGAACGGGTTCGTCTTGCTGCAAGTTTGTTTCGAGATATTAAATGTGACTAGAGTGGGCGATCGTTGCTGATGGTTTTATCTTTGCATGTGCATCTTGCATGTGCGCAGAGAAATTCCGATCCGAGTTCTTATTGGCAAGGATCTGTGCGATGGTACCCAGTCTCAAAAGTTCATCTGATCTGAAGTTCCCTTGATTTTACTGCGCACCGGCTACCAAACGAGGTGCATAATGTAACGCTGGGACAGCTCGTTCAGAGATGTGTGCCCTTTAGTAAAGATTTTTAATTTTATTGTGCAAGAGTCTAGACCAGCAGTGGGCACGAAATTTTGAATCGGGAGCAGTAAAACCACATCTACAACAAAAAGAGTTTTTGAAGTCATAAATCTAAGCAAAATGAACACTTTTATGATTCTATGCCTCGCGAAGAAAATCGAGCCTTCGATGTATTGTTGTTGTTTGGTTTATTAAAGTAAAAAAAAAATTCAACACTGAAAAAAATTATTGAAACCATTTAAATCCAATCACTGAGTTCAATCACTTAGTAAGAAGTCATACATCATAGCAAAATGAACGCTTTTATGACGGTCCGCGTCGCAACGAAAATCGTGTTGTGGTTGTTGTTGTTTGTTGTTGCGGGGTGAGCTCTCAGAGCAATGAGAGCAAGTGCTTGCCCACCGCTAGTCTAGACGTTTTTGCGCTGCTGACGACAAATTGAGTATAGGAATACAGTGCCTTGTTACAACGGAAGATCTTAGGGCGTGCATAGCTTCCTGAATGGCTGCAACCTTGGCTTGATAGACGATGCAATTTTTTAAGCCGTCATAGCAGATTTTAGTGCTCGATTAAATGAATGCCGTTAACGCAACGGTTTACATTTGGACAATATCATTTTTAAGAAATAAATTCCCAAAGTGTGTATTTTAATATGTAATAAACACTTTCTCAATAAACTACTTACTTTTTTTTATCGATTTTTTAAATGTCTGAACTTTCTTTTGAGACACCCTGTATGTATATATATATTTTTTCTTCAAATAATTTTTATTATTTTGTTTCTTTTTGCTGTTTTATAATTGTGTTTCTTTGTTTTTTATACTGTTTTCATTCTTTGTGTTGTTGATATTTTGAAAAGAATTCTATTTATTGTTGTTGTTTTTATTTATTAGTTGGATTTTTTATATTTATTAATTATAACATTTTTATTCATTTAATTTTTTACATTGCTGTTTAAAATTATGTGTTTTTTTTTTGGGTTTTATTTGTTTTTTGTTCTCAATTATTGTTAAATGTTTTTTTTTGTTTTGTTTCTCTTGAAATATTATATTAAATACTCTTCAAATTAAGAATTAGTAACACACTACTGCATATTGTGCAGCCAGAAGTAGCTTTTTATTTAAACTCTTATACCGAAACTCAGTATAGAGCAGTTATTTATGCATTTGTATGATAGACAATTGTTCTAAGTTGTTTACACTTTCAAAATTACTCTGATACATACATTTTATAAGCAAAATTTTTCATTAGATACATTATAGAATTTGGTATGTTTAGGCCGTCTATTTTGGTACGCTGCACACTTGTCCCATGACATGTGAGCATCACTTACTTCGTCATTTTAGATGCCATCACAGCTGAAGTAAATAAAAGGTTTGTGCCAAGAAAAGGCAAGACGTAAACCTAACTTTTCTAATTTTTCTCTTAGTGTCGTGAGGGATCTAGAATTTGTCTCTGTGTACCTATGCAGAGCTATGAATTTCAACAATCGAATATAGTCTGTTATAATGTCTGTTATCTTAAGTGATTTCTATCTAACTGTAGGCATGAATCCCTCTAGTAATAACTGTGCTTGTCGTAGTTCTTGACTCATAAACCGCAAAATATGGACATTCATCGGTAATAACTTTGTGCCATGTGTAAACTATGGTAAGATTACTGCAGTAGTCTAGAAATATTTATAATGTAAGTGTCGAATTAGACCATGCGTATAGATGCAGTGATATTAGTTACAGAGTGACATCCAAAACAGCAGTTGAACAGGTTGTTGTTGTTGTTCTAACTGTTTGGTTTGGGCTGTATCAGGCTGTCAAGTCCCATAAAGGAAGCTGCTACTATTGATCGTAATCAAAGGTCTAAAGGACTCAATTGAGTCGCAAGAGATGGACAATTGAACAAATGTACTATTGTGTCCTGCGGTGGCTGACCGCATGCGGAGCAGCAATTATTATTGCTTATGCCAATCCGTTCCCTGTAGCAATCGAGCTTATTGCTCCATCCGGTCCTCAACTGTAATAATTTAGTTCTGGTGCTAAGAGTGAGACGTTTTTCACTCTTATTAATAGATGGTGGTCTTCCACCTAATACTATGTTTTCCCTATAAGGGCTTGCTGACTGTTCAATTGCATCTTTATGCAATTGATCTTCTCGGCTCATTTGCAGACAACTAGTGGCAGTCAACAACGCACTATTCTGACTTCTTTGCAGGCATTGCCATTGTGTCTTACTTAGGTAAGGAGTCCAGACAGGATCAGCATAATTCACGACAAAACATCCAATAGCTTTGTAGGTGGTAATTATTGTCTCTTGTACTTACACCAAGAAGACCCAGCAAGCGCTTTCAGCACTTTATTTCTCGACTTGAGACTAGTATTGTTTGTCTTGATGGCATGAGCCGAAAATCTAAGTAACGAATCAAATATTGTCCCAAGTATTGTCGAGTACTGAACTATCGGAATCCTCAAACCTCCAACAAAGACATCTAGTTCCATCCGCACCTACTTAGTCCAAGAGGTGAAAATGGAGGCAAATAATTTTTATTATTTTGTTTCTTTTTGCTGTTTTATAATTGTGTTTCTTTGTTTTTTATACTTGTACGTTGAAAGCTTGAGGTTGCGAGCATTGAAAAAATTTAATAAATTCTCCAAATAAATTCATTAAAGCTAATGACCTCACACCCCTGAAGTCAACGTATGCCCTTCTGCCATTAAGATAGTTCAATAGCCAACGCTTTGTTGTTGTCAGGCAGCGTCCAGTGGAGTTCAGGTCTTGAAACAAGAAGCGAAATGGGCCTATAAGAGGAATCAAGTTCAGCTTCACTGCCAGTTTTCAGGTATGGTATAATCCTTGCTACCTGCCTTACGCCAGGGACTATTAGTTGTGAAATAGAGAGATTCAATACATACATACGTAAGATATACTACCGCTATCCAGGCTCCAAGGTGCTTCAGCATCAGCATTGAAATGCCGTCTGTTCCGTGTGCCTTGGATGATTTTGCTTTCTCTCTTTATAGCAGCAGTAACCTCATTATTATTTTAGCTTGCTGACGTCAAGTGAGCTTTTTCTGAAAATTTTTGTATAGTTTTGAAGTTTATTATTTTAATTAAACTAAACAAACTAGTGTATGTATGAAAAGTATTTAAACTTCGGTACAGCCGTAGTTCATAATTTTCATGGTTTTCTTTTTGTTTTGTGCTTTTTGCTGGTTTTGCTGGTTTTGCTGGTTTTGTTTTTTGCTTTTTGTTTTTTTGCTTTTTGCTTTGCTGTGTATCTCATTTCACATTTAATTTTTTTATTTTTCTTTTTCTTCCCAATTTATTTATTTATTTATTATTCGAGTACATTTAGCTAAGTTTAAACTTAACATTAAAAATCTTATTAATTAACATTATAAATAGTTGGTTTGTTCTCTTTTTTGGTTTTTTGGTTTCTTGTTTTAAACATTTTATTTTATTTTATTTATTTTTTGGTTTTGTTTTTATTTTTCTGCTATTTTATAATTTGTTTTAATTAATTTTGTTTTACTTTTAAATGTTTTCTTTTTTGTTCCATTTTTCGCTGCTTTCTCTCATTGTTTGTTTGTTTACTTATAATTTAATATACAATAATATATTTTTGTGTGTGTGTGTTTTTTTTTAAGTTTTTTTTTTCGTTTTGCAAAGTTTTTTTTTTTAAATTTTTTTTTATTTTTATTTATTTATTTGTTAACAAGTTGCTGTGTTTTGCATTTTCTTTTCAGTTTTTTTTTTGTTTTTGTATATATTTAATTAGTACTCTTAATTAGATTCATTTTGTTTAATAAAAAATAAAAAAAAAATTTTTGTTTTATTTTGATAATATTTATTCTCTTTAGTTTTTTTTGTTTAGTTACTAAATATTTTATTTAAATAGGTATATAAACTCACTACAGTGTGTTTCAGTATTCTAACATTGTCAAATTATGTATACTGTTCACACAGACTGTGTATAGTAACATAATTTAGTCACAGAGTGTTAGCCACAGACCATATGAGAGAGACGTAGAGACGATTCAATCTAGACATGTCCATCAATATTTGAAATATGTATTGCTTTGATAGTTGGTATGTGATCTTTTTACAATCTGAAGTTCAAAAACTCAATTCAATTTTAAAAACGACTGCGATTTATCTACTAGTTGGTACACACAAGAACAAGTTGTACTATCTTTATTTTGTTGCATCGAACATGTTTGAATTAAAGCAATTATTACACTACGATAGAATGCTGCTCTTACACATTTTTATACCATTCACACATAGTGTGAACTGGTATTAGCAGTTTGTCTGAAAGTTTGTAACGCTGAAAGTTTGTTAAGGAGCCATCGTAGACCCCATAAATATATATTCTTGATCAGCTCGACGAGACGAGTCGATCTAGCCACGTCCGTCCGTCTGTATGTTGTTGCGCATTTTTTGGGCAATAATTTTTATGGTATACAGTTTAAACTTTGCACATACACTTCTTTTTATTGCAGTTAAATAGATTATGAAGATTGACCCGCCACTTCCGTCTACTTTTTGGGGTATCTCCCATAGAAACCCGCCCACTTCTGTGTTTTTGTATGAAAAACTTGTTTATTGTAGTCAATATCAACTTAATAATTGATATGGTAACTTCTAGTGGATGGATGCTTGACATATACATAAATGGGTGGTAGCCGCCTACTGTTTGGGGGTTGCCCGCATACAAGCCTACTGCTCATTTTTGACTTTTTGTATGAAAAATTTCTTTATTAAAGTCAATATTAGGTTGAAATGCAAAGTGGTGCCATTTTATGATCAGCTTTTTATAGGGTTGCCCCCATACAAACCCACCGTGCAATTTTGTGTTTTTTTTTTATGAAAAAATTCTTCATTTAGATCAATATTAGCTTGAAATTTGATTATGTGGATTTTTGTGAGCAATCGCTTCATATACATATGCAAATGGGCGTGTTCCGCCTACTTTTTGATGGTAGTTCTACAACTCACTTTTATGCATTTGTATGGAAAACGTCAATATCAACTTGAAATTCGATATGGTAGAATCTTATAGATGGTCGCTTCATACACATCTACTAATGAACGTAGACATCCCCGATCGCCCCTCTCCCGTGTGAATGGTATTAGAGCTTCGGTTCAACCGAAGTTAACGGTTTTTTTTTCTTGTTTTATGAGTCATTTTAGCGAAGTTTTTTTAGAAAATTTAGTTATGGCAATGAAACACATTGTAGACTTGTTTTATATACATAATCGTATGTTTGTAAGTAGACTTACAAATTTTGTTATTTTTTTCTTCTAATTTTTATAAGTTTGTAAAAAATATTGCAACATTTACATTGCACAAACAAATCATTACCTTTTTTTTTTTTTTTTTTGTTTGGTGTATTTATTTTACCTTGAATCAATTTTGTGTATCCTTTTTGTTTTTGTTTTTATTTTAATTTTGTTAATTTTTGTTTTATTTAGTTAATGACTAGTGATATTTGCGCTTAGTTGTTGCTTTTGTTTTTAATTCTTTGTAATTTTTAGTATTTAAATTTTTCTTTATTAATTTTGATAACAATTCTTTTTGTTAATTCTTTATACTTTTCTATGCAACTACTTAAATTAGTAAAAAAAAAAGCTTATGAAAATAAAAAAAAAACACATTTTATTCATATAGTCAACATTTATGAGCGATAAAAATATCCGTGTTTTCATATTTATTTATATCAAATGTACTCGTCGTCGTGTTTATGTATGTATTTTAAAGCGATACATTTCATACTCTTAGCAAATATCGCGTTAAATATATGTTTGTTCGAGAAATATGTGCCGGAAGTTTCTAAACATATCCAGAAATTCCTGGGAAACGCTAAACGTATATGCAAATAGCGAACATAATATCCAACACGGGTTTTATGCACTTAATCAGTCTGAAGTCTTATAGGCAGCTGCCCAAATCAAGAATAATAAGTCTTCTGGCCCTGATGCCAGTCCAAATCGGGCAATTAAACTTACTTAGAGCAATTTGCCCAGCTCTATAGTAAATGCCTACAGGAAGAAGTCTTTCCAACTAGGTAGAAAATTCAGAGGCTAGCAGTTATGCCTAAACCTGTCAAGCATATTGTCAACCCGTCATCTTATCGATCTATTCGTCTTCTCGTTACAGCGCAATAGACTGGCATCAGCATTAAGGCAGGCTTCAGTTTGGATTCACAAGAACAAAGTTAATAATATGTGCAATTTCGGAGCTGAGGGCGATGCTCTCAATCGTTTCTGCTGCGATTGAGGGCACTTGGCGAAAAGGTGGTATAAAGAAGAATTGCCTAGTGGTGACACTAGATGTTAAAAATGCATTTAATACTGTCAACTAGAGAGATCGATACTTGAAGCTATGGATTCTTTTTGAATTCCCAACTATCTTGCGAATATAGAAAAATAGAGTGTGCTGAATATGAAGAAAAACAAAACAAAATCACCAGTGGTGTTCTTTAGATCACTGTTCTCCTCACAGAGTTTGCTAGCTCTGTGGACTACCATGAACGACGACATTCTCATATTTCTCATTCTCATATTTCTAGTGGTGTAATATATTAGCAGAGTACATATTACCTATTGTCGGAGTACCCAAAACTATTCACGAGTTCAAGAGTTTATGCAACGTAGCTATTTCGAGTGTTTATGAACGACGTAATTCAGTCGGACAATAGACGGAGGCGGTTCTAATCAGCAGCTGAAGAAAGTCGGAACTAGCGTGTGTCCTGGTGAATGATACCAGGGTTATATCCAAGAGAGCCATTAAGTTTCTGTATATCTTGTTAGATACTCGTCTGTGCTACAAAGAGCACTTTATCTATATCACTTTCAAGGATCATGATCAACAGCCGAGGTCCCAAACAATTATGTTGTACGGTGCACCTATCTAGGCTAATGCTAGTATGAGCATATGAGGTTAGAATCAAGATTCCGATTGCGAGCTATCTGAGTGCGCTGTGCATTCCGTACAGTATTAGTATGTAAGAGAACCAACAGTAGCTGACCACGCAAAGAAGAGAACTCCGTATAATCGCAGAGCATTGTCATATTGCAAGCCCGCTGGTACAATACAGACCCAGAACGATGGACACTTCGTCCTATCCCCAATTTAAAAGTATGGCTTGACAGGACACACGAAGAAGTATACTTCAGTTACTGGCGGAAGTCCTAGACAAGCTTCACATTGTGGAAAACTGTTATGACAGAGTACCGCTGAAACTCCTCACAAAATCAAATCAATGCCGCGTTGCTGTACAACGGACAGCTCAGTACATCACTTTGGACATACTCAGGCGTTAAACAGGGATGTGCCAGATTTACTCTCTTCTACAGTCGACAAAATTATGAACGAAGTATGCAAAAAACAAAAGTGGCAGAGTATGAAACTTCTCTTGTCAACTAGAAGAACTGTATTATGCGGTCGTATCGAGACATACAGGCGAAGGCTAGTTAGCTGGAACATGTCGGGAAATTCGAAGCTCAGATTGTTCAACTGATATGTCAGATGCGTACTTCTAAACGGCAGCAACTCGAGGCGTACAGAACTTCAGCAACAAATTTCTGCGCATCATTAGCGTGATATCTCCAACACAAATCTGTGAAGCATTATATAACCCCGTGCTGGGGTTTTTCGAATCCGAATAAATTGTTCGGAATTGTTCTTCTTTCAGAGGAATTTTGCAATTTGAATACACTTGCAAAGAAATTCATATTCTCAAGATCTGGTAAATTTTGAAATCGAGAACATTTTCTGAAAGGGAAATACGAATTTCTTCGGATTCGAAAAACTGAAGCACGTGCTACAGCGCCATATTAGACTCATGCAAACAAAGCAGCACAGATGTAGAGTAACCTATTGAAAATCTATTAAGTGCAAGCGAGAAAACTTCTACCGAAAAGTATCGTTGCAAGCAAATTAAATCTATTACTAAATATGGATACGATCTGTACAAATCAAACTGTTCTGTACTCAAGTTTAGTAGAATTTCGTACAATATTGTATCATTTTTTGTACTGCAAAGTATTCGTTTGCAGCAACGAATGAGAAAATGTAAAGTATTGTTTATAACGGTTCTTTTTTTTCTTGCCTGCACTCGATAAACTTCCATTAGGATACTATATTCAGACGTATGATTCTAATGTGATACCTACGCCAACGAATAAATACCTAAAAAATTCCTAGAAGTGCATGAGTCCGATTTCAACTCTGTTCAGCAGCCACTTCAAAATGGCGAAACAGTGTTCCAAGACACTTAACATACTCGTATAGCAGTTTGACGTTAAGCTTTATTTCAACAATTTGCAATAAAAAAAAATAAAAAAAAATGAGTGAAATAAATTTTTCGTCTGATGACGAACATTTGATCATAGATTTCAACTCATCAAGTGATGCTGAGGCAAATCAATCATCGGACGACGAAGACAAGAATGCAATGGCAGCAGCGGTAGGTGGCGAGCCAATGCCGGGTACGGTACTTGACAGTGACGAGTTTGACAATTCCGGCAGTGATCTGCATGCTTTCGAAGCTAACGATGAGCTGCAATCTAAGTCGCGACTGGGGAACTTCTACGAATGGGTCAAGAACCAGCTAATCGAAGAATATGTCGAGCGCATAAATATTAATCAGTCCGTCGGTGCACCAATAATTGTGCTTGACATGTCCTGCGACTATGGTGACAATCTGCACAATTGGGTCAAGGCCGGTGTATCGCACTTAATCTGTGCCGACAGAGTTATTGCGTCTGTCAAGGAGTGCGAGCGGCGCTATAGTGCTTCACCAGAAGATGCCGATGGCCAAAAGATCGCCGACAAGTTCTCCATTGAGTTTATGCCTTGCGATCCGACATTGTTCCGTGTGCGCGAACACTATCTGGATATGTGCATAAGATTTAATCTGGTATCGTACCAGTTTGAGTTGCACGACGCATTCGAATCGATTTCGAAGGTTCACTGTTTGCTGCAAAATGTTGCCGAATGCCTACAAGCGGGTGGATATTTCATAGCAACAATACCCGTTGAAGATGAGATACTGCGTCGCTTAGGCGACTCGCCCAATGGCAAGCGTTTTGGCAACGATATTTATAAAATCGAGATTCAATGTGACGAAGATCCACTGCCGATTTTCGGTGCAAAATATAAGTTTAGCTTGAACGGCGTTAACGAGCGCACTGAGTACCTTTTTCGCTTTTCCACTTTTATAGAACTGTGCAAAGAGCATGGTCTACGTTTGATTAAGAAAACATCTTTCGGCATGTACTACGATGAATACAAAAAGAGTAGTATGTACCTTCTGTTCAAATTGTTATTCTTTTTTTATTTTAATTTTAATTTGAATTTTTTGTGTGTGTAGTTCTTGAGCTGCCGGATGACATGACTACTGACTCACTGGAAACTGCTCCAAATTCAGAGGAGAGGTTTTCGAAATCGGAGTGTGAGGTTGCAAGTAAGTGGATCTATGACAGCGCTATAAATATTAAGAAGCATATTTACATACATATAACGTCTCTGTTTGCAGCACTTTATTCGGTTTGCGCCTTTGAAAAGGTGAAATGCTTTTTAACTATAGAAGGAACACGCGAATATCAATTTGATTGATAAACTACAAAATACCATAGTACAAATCCTATTCATTTAACTTTTTGCAAAGCATTTGTCTTACAACAATTTGTCCTCTCAATTGTTGATGTGAGAGGTAAGACTACATATCACATAATGTAATTATATAATAAATAAAATATCTGTGTTATCTTATTAATATATGTAACAATATACATACTCGAAATTTGTTATTGCTTTCGGATTCTAGGTACACACCAAGAGATTTTATTATAAAATCCAACACAGAAGCATAAAATGGTGTAGCAAGTGCTATAAATGGTCCGAGACTCTCTCTACATTGTGTCTTCTAAACATAAACTAAATTATCTAAACAGTCAGCGATGGCATGGTGAGAGACCACCATTGGTCACCAAGAAGTGTAATTATGTAGTTGAATTATTAGTAGAACTGTAAATGTTCCACTAGAGTGACAAATTTTAGTAAAGCATTTCCAATTAATGCAAACAGGAATTAAAACCAAAACTAGAAAAAAACATTAAAACTTCGATACCATCGAAATTAACCATTTTTCTTTATTTAGGTATTTATTATAGCTTCGATTTTATTTCTTTTATGCCTTAAGCTACAAAAATCAATTTCCCCCATTTTTCAAAATTTCAAAAATCAATTAACATTGCAACATATTCTTTGCGTTTCGAGTTTCTTTCTTTTATTTGTTCGTTTCCTGTTTTAAAATTCATTTTGACAGCGAAAATCAACAAGCCTAGAGCATTTCTAAACGTCGCAACCATTTTTATTGACAGGATATTGGCAATCAATTCCAGATGTTGATAGAAAATAAGTATACAAACGTGGCAGGACAGAGGGACAGCGGTGTTTGGCGGACATAAGTAACGATATATAAATCTATATGTACTTGTATGTAAGTATTACTGAGAAAAACGTTTGTGAAAAGTTTTCGATGAAATTAAATTCGAGAGAATTAATGTTGAAAGGCAGTGTGTATGTACATGTGTGTGTATATGTGTGTGTGAGTGTGTGTTGACGAAAGCTCAAATTACGTGTACGCAGTGGAGTTCAAATGAATTGAGCTAAAGAAACATTAACATTCATGAATACAAAAAAGAAACAGAATTTAAGATCGATATCGAGCGAAAGATAGTAGTTAGCAGGAGTTTCTGAAATCTAAGCACATTTTAAAAACTGTTCATTGGAGATGATCACATTCTGGCTTTTAACTTTTATTACATCGATATAAATATTACTTTACAATAGAATGTATTCTAAATTGTTCTTTCATCTAAGTTGAGAAAATCTGCAGAAAGATGAGATTTATTTATTGTAATTAAACTGAACTGTTTGAACCATCGCACCGAAAAAGTACGGACATACATGCTGTGATCTGAAAATAACCGAACTTTTAATTTAAATCAAAGAACACGTAGCGCCATCTTTTAAATGTTGGCAGTGTTAGAAAGGCACATTTTTCTTCTTTCGAGAGCAGCTAAGTTCATGCGAATCGTTTGACAAGCTACAAACTGATACACGTTTTAATAACAGCAGTTTTCATAGTTATATCATAAAAACAAAAGAGCAAATATAAAATTTGGTTTTTAAGTCGGCAAAAAATTTGTTGAGTCTTACGAATTGTTAAAAAAAGTTTATGATGAAGATTTTATGAGTCGTACTCAAGTTTACAGGTGGTTTACACGATTTAAAAACGGTCGCGATGCTTTAGATGATAATCCAAGACCTTGACGACCCGATGCATCTAATCGTGCTGAGTTAGTCTGGGAAAAGTAAGTGAAATAATCGCTATGGATGCAAATTTCATTGTGAGTGTGCTCGCAGAAGAATTAAATTCATCTTACTGTACAATCTACAAAATACTAACTGAAGATTTGGGTAAAATTAAGGTGTGTGTACGTTTTGTGCCACATCAGTTAAATGATGATCAAAAAATCGCTCCTGTAGAGCATTACAACAGTTGAAAACGATCCAGATTTTCTTGATTCGATCATAGCTGGTGATGAAACATGGTGTTTAAAATATGATGCTGAAACTAAGCGATAATCTGTAGAATGGAAGTTAAAACACAAGCCAAAACCCCAAAAATATCGTTTTTATATAGTCAATAATCAAGTCAATGTTGATAACTTTCTATGATTCCAAGGGTATTGTTCACTAGGAATTTGTTCCAGAAGATCAAACTGTCAATGGAGAATATTATTTACAAGTTTTACATCGTTTGTGGTCGAGAGTTATACGTTTTTTACATGATAATGCAACACCTCACAAGACGACAAAAGTCAAACAATTTTTGATGAAAAAAACCGATTTGTCGCATCGACCGCCCCTCCGTAGTCGTCTGATCTATTACCGTGCGATTATTTTCTCTTCCCAAAATTGAAACATAATACTATGCTTGTTTTATTTTATAACTAAAAAGTTTAGTTATTTTGAGATCACACCGTGTACACACTGGTAATTATAAAGGATGTGAGATCTATGACAAATTAAAACTTTGGTGATTTTTAGTCACTATGAGAAAACTGCTTGGTACATAATTCTATCCCAATATCAACAAACATGTACAGTAAACTAAAGTTTATAATTTGGAATGCAAATGCTTTGAACCAGTTTGCTCTAGAGATAAACCAATTTATTTATGACAACGACATCGACATGATCCTAATATCAGAGACTCAACAACATAATTAATATATTTTTACGTATACATGTATACACTATTATACAGACGAACCATCTGAACAGGTCATGGAGAAATCATATAAAATACACTGAATTAGTTTCGTATAAAACGGAACATATACAATCGAAGAATCTCGAACTAGAGCATAAAAATCCACCATTTGCACACTCTGCTCTCTCCGTAGTCAACCCAGATACCCAATTATAGCAACACAGTACGACACTATTTCAATTCTCTCGGATTAAGATACATTGTTAGAGCTGATTTTACTGCTAAGCACACTTTCTAGGGATTCAGAACTACAAACACTTAAGGAAAAATATTACTCAACGCTATCAAAGAAACAAATGCGAAAAAAACCTCAGCAAAGTGGAACCTACTTAAAGAACCTAAAAGATTTTTTTGTGACGGCTTACGTGCACGGACCATTGGCGGATCCAAGGGGGGGGGGCGTTGAAGTTGGGAACGTTCGATGATTGATACGTTCGCTGCTGACACCGTCATTCATATGAATATTTTCACGTTTAAATCATAAATATCTGATTTGTCGCTAATGAGGTATGCATTTTCGAAAAAAGCTTATCTAAAACTTTGAAATTAGAAGCCTACGCCGCCGATATGCACACAGAAACTCATTATTTTGACTGCTGTTTGGTCTATATTTTATTAAATGAATCCATGTCCATGTTTCATTCAAAATTATGAAATGGCGCAAAAACTCATCCGGATTGCAGTTGAACAAAGCCAAACATTCCTATGAAGTTGCCAAATTGATTGCATTTGTGGATAATTTAGTTACCTATCTGCTTTTTGTCTGCCTGGCGGTTTAAAACTGAAAAACTGTGCCAGTAAGAACGAAGACTATAAGTGTAATTCTCATTAGATATGCTATTAAAATTACGTCATCTTAAGGAGTTCGAAGACTATACTGATTTAGGGAAACAACCTCAGCTGTCATACTGGGCACGTCCAGATAGTAAGACTACTGTTACGGTAGTGGGGGCTCTCCTTATCACAATGAGCAACGGCGGTCCGCATTTGTGCGAAAACTTGCCTAATAGTATTAGGTTCCTTCACGCCGAAGGAAAAAAACTTGCGTAGCAACTTTTACGTAACAAAAACTATTTATGGCGGCAAGGTGCGCAAGAGTTTACGTAAGTTTAATGATGGAAGAACGAGTGGTTGTGACGATCAGAAAAGTTGATCAATTTTGATCGATGAGAAGATCGAGCAAACTGCTAGTGAAGTCCGCCCGTGACTGTGGATGAAATTTCGGCGATGTTTCTACAACTGTCCCGTTGTCTCTTACATGAAACAATTACAGAAACTCTGGAATTCCGAAACTATTAGAGCAGCACAAAGTGAATCCGGTTGCTAGCGCTTGCGAGTTTCGATTGAACGATTTCTAGAAACTGGAATGTGAGTAAATTTTCGATTTATTTTTTTGTCAAAAAAAAAAAAACGACATTTATCATATATTTTGGCCCATAACACTTAAACTACCAAACCGATTTGAAAATAATGTTGAAAACAATTGTTGGATATTTTATTATCTTTAATATTATGTTTCTGGCGATCTAATCGGACATTTCTAACTCGAGATATGACCTAAAATGTGAAACTATCTTCGAAAAAAGAAAAAAATGAAAAAAAACTACAACTCGGAAAATTTGTTTATTATGATTTTCGAGTATTGTGGGCCATAATACATAAGAAAAAAATAGTAGCATTAAATGTACATGACATTTTTTTGTGTTTTTTTTGTAAACTAGTGTAATTAATGCACCGCCCTCGCATGCATCCCTTTTTTTCAACAACATACTAATCATCGCTGTGGAGTATAAAATGTCAGTCTAGGGAGCATAGGCTATATGTACCTCTTGTTCTTTGTACAAGACATTGTTATTATAGCCAAAGGACATACACACACACACACACACACACACACACACACACACACACACACACATACAAAAAAATTGGACGCTCGGAGTGGAACGGAAGCGTAAACGAATGTAACCAAAATGTTTACTTCCGCTTTGTATTTTCAAATTAGTAACCAATAAAGTTGCTTCGTTTTATTGACAAAAGGCAAAATGATAAGAATGTCGAGATACAAAGTACGAAAGATGTGTTGTAAAATGCTGCACAAGAGACTTGCTGCTAGCCATAAGGCTAACTGTGGCAGGATGTGGCAGGCAGGAAGTGGCAGGCAGAATAGCCCAAAGACCATGAAGTCGCAGCAGCAGCCAGCAGTCTGCCTGGATTGGCGAAGTCGTCGTCGTTGTTGTCGTGTGTAGCTATTAAAATGTGTCTAGGCGCGCGCGATAGAGCAGCGCGTGTGAGTTTCGTTACAGAGAGTAGAAGCGGCCAAAAGCGAAATATTAACATTAAATAGCAGAAACCACAACAACAAAAACAACAACAACAACAACTTGTAGTAATGGCAAAAAGCAATAATAACAAATACTCGTAGACACTGAAACCCTGTCCGTTTCGACGGTTCTTAATATGGGCCAAAATGCCGAAATGCACCGCAAAAAATGATGTGTTTCTTTTTTTTTCCTGAAGATTTTTCTTCGAAACAAAATATTATTTGTGCTCCAGTTTGGCTTCCGTGGAAAATGTTCGCATAAAAAAGGCGACATTTTGTTGCAAATAGATAGTTGTAATAAATATGTTCACATGGCTTTATCTTGTTCATTAAAAAAATACTTTTAGAATATAACTCTCGAATTTTGGTTTTGTAAATTCCACAAAGCCAAACTCTAAGCCGAAATTTCACAAGAAGTTGCCAATATTCAGTTTTAAGTTGTAAAACATTTTCGATTTTTCCAAAGATGCATGCTATAAGTAGCAATAATTTGCAAGTAGACTGATGAGAACTTCATGGCTGGGTGCGAAGCACGTGTAAGTGCAGTTTAAAGAATTTTCTGTGTAACAAAAAGTTGTTGTTTGTATAGACTCCTTAACATTGAGCAGCATATGTGTTTATTTTATTTAAGCGATATATGGAGGCCTTATACAAATTAGCTGATAAATTTTTGAAGTAAGCACACAACTTACTTTATGTGACATGCTCTATACAAACCTTCAGCTGACTTTATCTATTATATTTTGTTGAACTCTCTTTACGTTTCTTTAATAAATTAAATTTTCTTTTAATGTTACGAGTGTACTTTGCTGTTTTCTAAGAAACCTCTTTTTGTTCCATCCAATACACTCCAACAATTAGAGATGAAAGTAATCAACTGAGCAACAACTTAGAAATGTCGTGTGCGTGGAATAGTATGTATTTTCTTACAATCTCATAAAATGTATCTTAATGAAAATTTAGCAGTTCAACTAAATGCCATGCAGCTACGAAGTAAGATAAAGTGGCAAATAATGGGAATAATGCAAATGTTAATGAGGTATGACAGTGTTTGCTGAACTCACGCAGACAAGCACAATAAACATATGTTCCGGAATGAGAAGAACCAAACATTGCGCGGAATTTCTGATATTGTCAAAGCCTGTGGAAGATGGAGTTATTTGCAGTTGTCCACATTTGTGGGAATACTTATTAATTGCCATTCACTTGGGAATGTTTAAAAACGTTTCTTTTGCAAACAACTCTGACTCACATACGTCCATTAGTTATGTATCGCCTATGTAGCCTCTGAATATCCGTGCAATTTATGAGAATTCATTGCCTCTACAAGTGAAGACACAAAGCAAGCCTTGTTTACGATGACGCTTTAATGACGACCCCCGCAACAACGACCAAGAGAGCGAGCGAGCGTGCGTTGGAAAGACCTAGTCATCAACAAATGTCACCAGCGACTGGTGCGCCTTCCTACGTGTGGCAATGAGTGTCAAAACCGCCAAATAAGTTAGAAAGTAAGATAAAATTGAAGTCACCATGTACAGCATGAAGTGTTTTTGCGATTTCAACTGAATGTCAGAAATTTGCAAAAACATGCGAATGTCAAAAAAAAAAACTCAAAAACTTTCACCAACGAATTCGAAACACAATAAATTTGAATAAAATAAAGCTACACAGAAAAAATGATGGTTTAGATACAGCTTAAAACAAATATTGCAGAACCATAAGGTAAAGGTTCTTACAATGTCCGTCTGTATTAAGCGCCTAGCGCTCAAATTATATAAATGCTGGATACATACTCAGTATTTTATAGGCTTCAACCAGTCTAAGAACAACTATTTTTAAATCTTTCACAGTTTAAAAGACAATAAACTTCTTAAACTGTATTCACATTGCACGTTTGTAAGTGTCACTTTTTTGCCACACAAAAATTTGCCAATCACAGTTTTCGAATCTGCGCGATTTCATTGTACGAATCGATATGGCCATAACGACTCGCTATATGCAGCTGATCAAGAGTTTATATTAAATATATATATACGCACTGTATGGACTCAATCACACCTACTTTTGGCTGTTACATTATTCTTTCAATATTCAGCGCATAGTCTCCTCTCCAGCTCTGTCTACGTCTAAGCAGCACGTCATAAAAAGTCAATGTAGTACAACAAAATGATGCTTGACTAAAATGGCGGCAAGCCGGATGAGCAAACGCCATGGCATGAGGTGGGCGGCTATGGGGCGTTGGTGTAGTTTCTCATGGCATGTTGGAGGGTTGGGGCAACCACGACGATTGCGTTTCAAATATAATGCCTTGGGGAATGCCGTCTAATGCTGTTGTGTTGCCGGTGCGGGTTTTTTATTTTTATTTTTATTTTTTTTGTATTTAATTTTGTTTTTGGTATTTTGGTCGCTCTGGTTAGACAAGCGTAACTTTATGATGATTTCGGAATATATATGTATATATTACATGTATTTTCCTTTTTATCGGCTTCTATGTATTTTGTACTCATTCGATTTGGTTTTGCACCACTGTACAGTTGTGTTCCATCCCGTCTCGTCCCATGCAGCATTCAGTCATGCTTACATATTATGTAGGAGCTTTTTAGTTGGCAAACAGCAAACAGCAAACAGCACACAGCAAAACCGCCATAATCAAAGCCACCGGCAGGCATAAATGTTATTTTACCCAAGTTACGTTGCCGAGAATCGAGGGTAATGGAACTCTCTGCTGATACGCATCACAGGAATATATATTGTGGCAGGACTTTGTGTATGAGTAGCTGGAGCAGGAGTAGCGCCAACAAAACGAAGCAGCATAGACAAGACAAAATAAATAGAAAGAACTTAAAGTGAAATAATAACATTGGTCCTTAATGTCCTTTTTGCGGTCGTTGGCATTGAATGTTGCTGCTGCTGCTGCTGCTGCTTCATATATTCTATTCTTTTTTATTTAATGCTTTTTTTTTGTTTGTTTTTACTTTAACTTTGGCCTATTTTGCACATTTAGCGTTGTTTTTTTGTGAGGTAAAAGTTCCCTGGCTGATGTTCCTGTTCCAGTTCTTGTTGTTGTTGTGGCTGTAATTTGTGGCATAGTAATTATGATTTGTGGTCACCTTTGTTAAATCTTAAATGTACACATACACATTTTCTATATACACACAATAAAATATACTATATACAAGTATATACAGATAGGTAACAATAGATAAACGGAAACACCCATCAGAGTAGTTACAATAGAATAGATGCTCATGCTTCGGCAATCAATAATGTACACATCATTAGCGGTTGTTGCACAGTGGTGCGAAATTGCCAAACGTATAATTTGAAAAATTTCGTAACGCATAATGGGTGATGTCACAATGCGTTGGCCGGTGTGATACAGATTGTTTAGTAACATTTCACACGTTCTTTTTTGGTGATCCATATTTCAAATCATATGAAACTTGAACCATAATTACACAGCTGAACGAAAAAACAAAAATGTTTTTGTTGCCCCTGTGAATTTTAGTGTTTGAGAACATAAAATTTATAAATAAAACCTTGGTAACACAAAAAAAAAACCGAATCCGATAAATGTTTTGCCCCATTCCGTCAGCGTTTTTTCTAAACTTACAAAACAGCTTGAAATTGTAGAACACAACAATCTTATACATTCACAGCTCAATAAGCTTAAGATCGATAAACTATAACCCATAAATAATAGCTCATAAAACTCAAATGCCAATAAACTACTACAAAACCCAAACTGTCAGGGTCAGAAGTCAAGTCTTACATGCAAGTACATTTACTGTTGCATTTTAGGGTTATATGGTTATACGTTTATTAGGTTATAGAGAGATGTAGTATCATGGAGCGTTAATTGTCAATTCAAAGTATGTTTTTGTCACATGTAAGAGTTGTAGAGTTACGGGGTTTGGGTTTAGTATACGAGTATTGCTATAGGTTTTTGATTACTGGCGTTATAGGTTGTTGGGCTTACATATGTATATGGTTATGGGACATTGGATTTATGATGGTTATGGGTTCTGAGGTTAAGAAATGATGGATGTATGGAGTTGTAAAGCTAAAACTCTCTAAGATTGAGATTTGCGTGTAATTTTTATGTTGTTCTTTTTTTGCTGCATTTTGGGTTTGTAGTTTACTGGTATTTGAGATTTATGAGTTTTGAGCTTATGACGTTAAGGGCTTATATGGCCTAAGTATTGTTGGATTTTATAGTTTCAAGCTGTATTTTGAGGTTAGAATAAATACGCTGACGTAATGGGGCGAAACAGGTTTCGCTTTCAGCGACCCAAAAAATACATAATCGACTTAGACTGCTTTAAGGAACCCTTCTCTACTCATTTTTGTTGTTGTGGCTCTGTGTAATACTAGATTGGTTCTGGATATTTTTGTTACTGAAATTAAGAATAATATCAATATTCCAATTCAGATAACACATTTAAGCGCTATTATTCCGCACTCGCTTTGCGTACCACAATCTTATTCAGCTGTTCGCATGGTCTAGGTTCTTCATTGGGCCAAATACCGCTAAACTAGTTACAATCATTTGCAAGCATATGGATGGACGGTCAGTGGTCATTTAAAAATAGTTAGCTTTTTACTCGGCCAGCAAAAAGTGCTTACACAAAATATTCTGGCTTCAATGAAAACATTGGAAACGAAAAATAGGGCTGTTGAGAAAATCATTAAACGTCCTTTGAAGCTAACGTTGTAAATGAGACATTGATAAGTAGATATAAAATTATACTTCCACCACTCCATATCAAGTTGGGCATGGTGAAACACTTTTTCAAATTATTAGACTAAGACGGAGAGTAGGTATGTAAGACAAAGACGGAGAATGCTTTAACTATATTTGTCGAAAATTTCCAAAACTAAGTATGGAAAAGAAAACTTCTTAAAAGTTTTGCGAGCCGTGGAAGCTGAAGCGTTGAGTGGCTTTTTATCGGTAGTAGTGCATTTTTTTAGTAATTATAAAGAACTAAACTATAAACAAATCCTTCAAAAGATGCTGCAAAAATCTTGGAAAAAATATGTGTACAAAACTACACTTTTTACATAGTAATCTTGACAAATTTCCCGCTAACTTAGGCCATTATAGAGAAGAACAGGGAAAATGCTGAACGATATCAAGGTCGGTGGGACTGTCATATGATGGCAGATTGCTGTTGGACTCTACAAAGACATGATACCGACATACATAGTATATCATAAAATAAATTCTTATAAGAAATGTTTCTACAAAATATTATATTTTTAACACTTTTCCACTTTTGTCTGGTTAAATAAAGTAACGCTGAAGCCATTGATTGTGTTTTATTGATAAACTTTAAATATTAAAAATAAAAAACAAAAATAAGCCCAAGCTGTAATACTGCTCAAAGAGCTTGAAAACTTCCATGCCTACTGCACCTTAACGAACACCACTTCGAGGAAGTTGCTTTGTGAATTATCGAAGAGAAAGTTGATGACTAATTAAGTTTTTAAGAAAAAAAGGTTTCTGAGTACCCTGTAGTACATATGTAAGGCTTTGTTCCCAAAGCTTCATGGACCAATAAGAAATAAATTGCATTTGGTTTAATAATTGTATTTACTATTGCATCGTTTATGTATTGGTTATTGTATCTTATAAAGAAATGTAGAGCGGGATCCAAAATATCAAAAAATTGGGTTTGCGTAATACTTGAACGGCCCCAAACACGGATTCAGACTAGGCAAAATGTATTTTGTTGCAATGTTTAGTGTTTAACTAAAACTGTGACAGGGTGTGGCACACTGGTATACTAAATAAAGTAACACAAACTGGATTCCAGCAATAAAGTTTTTATTGATTAAATGCTACTTAACCATGTTCCATGTTCAGCAGCGCCGAGGCGAGATACTCGTATCTTCACATCCGACTAACAATGCAAGTCTTGTGCGTGTCAGTGCTGTGCTGATGATACAACCCTTATTGATGATACAATACCCTAGCAGATCTTATAAGATGATGAAATGAAATTTGTTATGTTATGTAGCTCTGAAATTCTGCAAAATGGCTCGGTGAAATATTTTGCGTTTTTTATATATGTACTAATACGACTCTGAGCTTCTCACATGAGATAAGCTTAAAGAACCGTATAAAGTCCGTTAAGTTCAAAATATTGTAAGTTCTAAGCTAAACCAGATGATGCTACTCTATACATTAAAGAGCTTTTTAGATAGGGGGGGGGGGTGGTAATGGGAGTATACTACCTATTATGTTATGAAAATGAAATAAAATGAAGTAAAGTGAAAAAAAAAGTTTTTGTATTGAACAAAAAAGCTGTTGGGAATGTTAGGAAAATTCCCAATTCAACCACCTCCCCCCCACTAACTTTCAAATTGTGTGTAAAAAGTTTTTTATTCGCTTGGTGTGTATGAAATAATTGAAATTGCTAAACTGTCAAAAATTGTATATAAATTTTTGTAAATCACACCACTGTGCAGCCTCTGCTCTCATTGTTTTTGGCAAGTCATTTTGGTATAAAAAAACCATTTGTTTAATTTTTGTTTCTTTTTTGTTTTTATTGATGAAAATTAATAAATTGCCGGAAGTCTAATAAAACGATAATAAGCCAACTAGTGAGAAAGAGGGGAGGCGAGAAAGTGGGTGTGTGTATAAGGCAGCGATATGACTAAAAGTAGCAATTTTAAACAAACACCCTCCTCAATTAAAAAGCGTTTAAAAAGTTTCTCTGCTCATTGTCGTAGTTCGGTTGTCGTTGTTGTTCTTGTTGTCCTTGTTGTTGTTGTTGTTAGTGTTGATTTTTGCAAAGCAAATTCATTGCATTTTCTTTTTGCGTACAGCACTCTTGTTATCGGTCTTGTTTTTATTAGTAGAAGAATATTTAAAATTTAGTTTGGATTTATGTAAGAACTATTAACATACAGTAAAAATAAGTTTTTCATAAGTATTACGAAAAAGAGGCAGCTGTTGTGGTTTGGGTCATTCCTAACAATATTTCATATACTCTATATGCGTATGTTGTAGGAGTATTTCTAAATATTTAAGTTTCTTAGCTCTATCATCAAAAAGTATCGAAGTGAATTTATTAAGACGTTTTTAATTTTGCACAATCTACTAAGGCTTGGGATAGACATGAGTGTGCCCTGCACGAATGCATTCGAAGTCATTCGTTGCATACTTTCAAATGACTCATGCAATGTTCTAGTGCATAAAATGTGTGATCTAAAAATAACCGAACTTTTAATTTAAAACATAGAACACGTGGTGCCATCCATTAAATGTTGCTAGTGTTAGAAAGTGTGATGATTTAAATGACGATCCAAGACCTGGACGATCTAATCGTGCTGAGTTAGTGGAAAAAGTAAGTGAAATAATCGCTATCGATGCAAATTTCACTGTGAGAATTCGGACAGAAGAATAAAATTCATCTTACTATACAATCTACAAAATATTAACTGAAGATTTGGGTAAAAGAAAGGCGTGTGCACGGTTTGTTCCACATCATTGCATTGCAAAGACATCATTTCAACAGCTGAAAACGATACAGATTTTCTTGATTCGATCATAGCTGTTGATGAAACATGGTGTTTTCAATATGATACTGACTACTAAGCATTAATCTGCAGAATGGAAGTTAAAAGATAAGCCGAAACCTAAAAAATTGCGTTTTCAGAAGTCAAGAATCAAAAAAACTTTGATAATTTTCTATGATTCCAAGGTTATTGTTCACAGACTATTTGTTGCAGAAGGACAAACTATCAATGGAGATTATCATGTACAAGTTTTACATCGTTTGTGGTCGAGAGTTATACGTGTTAGGTTCAAATATTTTAAAGAAAAGCAGCTGTTTTTATTGCATGATAATGCAACACCTCACAAGACCAAAAAAAGTCAATAAATTTTTGATGAAAAAACCGATTTGTCTCATCGACCATCCACCGTATTCGCCTGATCTATTATCGTGCGTTTATTTTATCTTGCCAAAAATGAAAACTGCAATGAAAGGAACTTTTGACTATGACATTTCTGTCGTACAAGCAGCCGTGACACAGGTACTAAAGAACATCTCAAAAAGCGGGTTTAAAAAGTCTATGGATAAATTGGTAGAGCTTTCCGAACGTTGTATGGATCGCACTTTGAATAAATATTAGCTGTGAAACATAATATCATGCTGGCTTTACTTTATAACTATAAAATTCGTTTATTTTTAGATCACACCGTGTATAGAAGGGCGAATATGTTCATATCGACCAAACTTTTGAAGCCGTTGAAGCATATATTTATTTTAATTAAAACTGAACGGCTGAGCGATGAATTCGAAGCTGATCAAATGAAAACTATGCGAGAACAGCTTCTAAATATCGTATATGTAGGTAAGTTTTACGATATTTATTATATTTAGTGGATTTGACTTGAGTGTCACATTGTTTCCCCATTCATATTATCAAGCAACATCATTCGACTTTAGCATTCTGTACGTGTCATTATGCTGAAGTGTAAACATCGTTTTTTTTTCCAGCTTCGATTGTTTCGACGCAATTTTCTGCATCCAATGGCAAAAAAAAAAAAAAAAGACGAATCACTGGCGATAAACACTACAATAAACCGAAGCTTATAAAAATCATTCATTACGTCCGACTATGCATCAACATGGACGGCAAAGCGGAATAGCCATGTTTCCAAGTTCATGCTCAATAGTTGGTGGGACCAGCTGAGTGTAGTGTATCAAGCGAAATCATCACGAGAGATTGCTAGCCAATACAATTAATGCGTTTGACAAAAAAAAAAAAAAAAAAATATACGTAATTCGAACAGAGTTACGAAAAAATCATTTTGCAATACGATACAGAAACCTACTTTGGAAGAAACACGCTCAAATGGGAAATCCCACACAGTGAACACAAAACCAGAAAAACTGTTCAAAAATAAAAACTATCATAGTGGGTCGGTCGGTCATAGGTATTGCAGGTCGCTGATTAACAAATTGCTGTCAACATTTTGTGTTGAATGGTCTTTTGTAGCGTCACAAAAGCTTTGGTTTCATGTGAAAGTGTGGTAACGCTCATATACTCCTTATACACTTGCGCGAAAAAGTAGAAAAAATCTGGTACAAAGAAAGAGCAGCAAGGTCTTTGGAAAGTAAGATTTGTTGCCAACCGTAAAACATGGTGGAGTTGGTAGGAGTAGTGTTTTGGGGTGTATGGCAGCCAACGGTGTTGGGAAACTTACATTAATTAAATCAATAATGAACCCAACTAGTTATATCCAAGTTTTGAAGGACAATTTGCTGCAAAGTTTCCAGAAGTTGGTTCTGCAAGAAAAGTTTTGGTTTCAGCAAGACAACGAACACAAGCACAAGGCGCACAAAGTAAAGCTCTGGCTCCTTTATAATATAAAAAAAAAACCGTTGAGGACAGCTACCCAATGTCCGGAACTGATTTTCATAGAGCATTTGTGGGACTTACTAGACAACAGCATCCGTCAACACACCTTTATTTCCAAAAATATGAAAAAAGGACAGAATAATGAAGGAATGGGAAAAAATTACAACTGAAGATAAAAGAAAAATTTGTAGACTCCATGCCAAGATCTCTTACAGAGGTACTGACGAGAAAGGGTTATCCTACCAGTTATTAACACATCGTTTTCTTCGAAACTAGAAGCCTGTACGCAGACTTTTGCGGTAGTGCCTTTCGGACATGTTGTAGCATAAAATGAGTTTTAAAACTATAATTTTAAGTATTAAAATGCAGCAAAATTATTATTAGTTAAGAGAAATTAATAAACTATATACTAAAACAAAGTTTGATGCAATATATAAAATATTATCTGAGATATTTGCTTTTAAAGTTAAAGTTAAAATTTCAAATTTCTTTTGTGGTGCACGCACACTTTTTCGAGCAAGTGTATAACGTATATTGACAATATAATACAGCCGTTTGGCTCCTTTTTGTCCTTTTTCTCTCACTCTACTTGTGGAAAAGAATCATGAAACAACTTCAATGATGACGACATAATTGCTTTGACACTTTATATGATATTACATTTAAATAATAACAAATTAAAACCAAATCTAAATATATCATAATGGTTTAAATTAATCCATAGGTTTGCATTTTTGGTTTAGTTGCCGATTTCGCAGTAAGAGAAAGAAGCATAATCAATACATGCAATAGTTTGTAGAAAGAAAGAGAGAGTTTGTCACTGTGTCTGTGCCATTTTTTTCATTCAAAATATGTTTACTAGTTCCACTTAAACAAATGCAAGAGTTCGTGGCATTACAAACGGACATGTTAAGATTTGTTTGTGTTTCAGGATGTCAACTAGTTCTATTTACATTGATTGGATTGATCTGAAGGGTATAACCTCCCCAGCAATTTGAATATTCTTGATAGCCACTAACATATGGATTTCGCAAGACTGGCTTGACCATTTTTTGATGCCACTAAAAACCGAGTTCCAGAGAAAAGTGTGACATATTCTATCATAAAAATCAGAGAAGTGCTCCAAATCATTGTTACTTTCCCCTATGTATAAATTTGATAATTAAAGAACAGAAATGCCAACCTGTCTCCCGCATGGTGTTCATTCAGTATAAGCAATTAACACTCACAACAAAAAATAGTTTCCATTTTATTGGGAAATCGTTTAAGTTTACTGTACCTCAACCATTATACATTCAATGGAAAATAAGTTGGATGCGCAAATTTATCGTCTTTTAACGATACTGTTTCAAGTAACAATATACCCCATAAATAGTGCGTGTGGCAGGTCAATACTCCAATTGTCTGCAACAAAAAGAAGTCATTGAAAAATTAGTAATCCACTAAATCTAAGCGACTTTCCACACTGTTTAAGTACTCTTCTCTAATAGTGTTTGTGGTGTCGTAGAATAAACTAAAGCCACTGAACTATGTTCCATGGCATAGACGTTGCAATCAACAATAGAAAATATGTATGAAACTTAATAACTGTTCGATTAAAAGAACTGAATATGTATAAACGGCATAAGTGTATTGAACGGTCTTTCATAACCATCATATGAAAGTGTGGTAACAATATTACGCGTGGCCATAACCTTATATTTAATCAGCCATGAGCCTGATTTGACAATTTGCCACAGCTGTTTGCCTTTTGCAGCAAAATGCTTGAATGTATTTATTATGGTTCCCCTTTCTCACTTTTTCTACTTGTGAAAAAAGGGGAACACAAAACCAAAAAACGCAAGATTGATTTATCAATCCATTATGCGTACACGCCTAATTACTTGTCATCAGAAGGAAATCACATAAATAATCATGCATTATAAATGTTTTTTTTTTCAGAATCCAAAAAAATATAGCTCCATCCGTTCAAAAGTTATGCATTTTTGAGGAGTTAATGAAATACTTTGTGTGTTTGTTTGAATAATTTAGAAAATCTAAATAAAAAACTTTTTCAAAATGCCAAATTTTGGCGGAAAAAACATAAAAAAAATGTTCAAATTTCAATTGGCTGCTGTGGCTAAACGGATTCTTATGTTTCAACATGCGATAGCACGTTGGAAAAGTTTTTCGAATACCTTTCAAATAAATGATTTGCTGAAAATTGAGACCAAACTTTCGTGCTCATACTTGAAGTGATTGGGTACATTGTGAGATTGGGTCAATTTTGATATATTATATTTTGTTGTGAAGATTCTGTGAGCCGAGATACAGCAACCTAAATATCAGATTGTGCTTTTTTAGCTATTTGTCCAGCATGCAGATACATACATCTTCTATATAATAGTTATATAGGTATGTATTTAACTATGGAATGCAGCTATGTATGCAATTGGTTATTCGATTTTACAAAAGCGAAATTGCACTGTCCTACAAAACTCGTCTTGCAATCGGAAGAATGTGAGTTCAAATCAGTCTCGAGTCTGAAATTTTGTATCTAGAGTGCGTTATGGAATTCATTAAAGTGCTTTTGATAGTTCCTTACTTATATACTAGATGACGCTACATTGTATATCGTTAGATTTGAAATATTTTAAAACAATTGTTACAGTTTCCATTATAGTTCGCAAATAGTTCATGCAGAATATGAGTAGAGTGGCTAGGTAGCTAAGAAATTTTAACATTCTGATTTTTATTGTTTCATTTTATTTAAGATGAAATTATATAATTTAAACAGAATTTCCTTTTTACTACAAAGCGGCTAAAGGCCTCCATCATCGGCGGCTTTCGTTTTGGCTGGTACTCGTAGTATCAAGTTTGGTTTGGATCCCCTTTTCATAAAAAGAGAAAGGGGGCATAATTAATACATGCAACTTTCTGAAGAAGGATATGGACGAGAGAGTGGTGTTGGCACGTCGTTAGGCTGGGCCGTTTCCTGTCTCTCTTTCTCTCTCTCTCTCTCTCTCTCTCTCTCTCTCTCTCTCTCTACATTCAAACATAAGGTTACTACATCCATTTAAACAAATGTGTTTTAGGATTTAAACTAATCAAAACTTTTAATCGGAAAATAAAAAAAAAAAAATAAAAAAAAAACTATTAGAACATGTCTTTATTGTTTAGTTTATATCGGGAGTGATTTGAAGGTACATCCTCACCAACTGACATGAAGCAAGCCGCGAAGAAACAAACGGTGAATTTTATAACATTGCCCAGTTAGCTAGAGAAAATATCTAGTTGATTCGGGAGTTGTGGATTGGCAATTGATTTTTATGCCTCCTGCCTACTACCATCAAATCAAATCACATAAAAAGAAAGACAATATCGAATCTTTTGAGCACTTTACTTTTCGCAAGACTGGCTTGAATGCATAAAAGGGGATGCATTCACTTCGTAATGCCACGAAAAACCGCTTTGAAGAGTGCAGTGTGTCACATCGGACCATAGAATTCCATCAATCATTGCTACTTTTCGCATGTAAAATTTTGACATACGCGAACCTCATAACCTTATGAGGTTGCCATGAGCCACAGTTTAACAATATACCACAGCCGTTTTGCCTTTTACAGCTAAACACTTCGATGTATTTATTATGGTTCCCTTTTATCACTTTTTTTACTTGTGAAAAGGGAACACTAAACCAAAAAGCTGATTTATTATGCATTTTTTTTTAAATACACAACAAAATATTTTATTTATTGGCGGATCTTCATAATGATATCATAATGAAATCATAAATAAAATGAGGAACCCAAAAAATGAGTTGCGATTACCTAATATATGTAGCCTACTTAGCATATATTGCGCATGAGCTGGCTGTGAATTATAGTGGATTACAGTGCAATTGAATCTTAATATTAAAATTCGCAAATATTTATATGAACAATATAAAATTAAGATTCAGCTTCACTATAATTCACTGTAACTCGCAGATTGCTTAAAGTTTGAACGCAGTTTATTAACAGAGGATAGTTCAGAGGAGCAGTGTTGCATTTAAAGTTGCAATAAAAAGTCACCGACTTTTCAAATTACCCTCGACTCTGAAATGGATTGTTTCATAAAATGCATCTATGTTTATATACATACATATAGAAAAAGAAAAAAAAAGGAACATCAGTTTAAATATTATTGAGCAATTAACACAAGAACAATGGCGACACGGTTACTACACGGTGCTGCCAAAGCTGTAAAAGAACTTTGCGTAGAAGCGCCAAACTATTTGCACTACTTTGCTGCACAACTTCACAGTACAAAATGACATACTACGCTTTCGCAATCGTTTTTACCTTGGCCAATGCACATCAAGAATGGTTTGACTATCTTCTTAAACTTCATATTCAAAACAGGGCATTGGAACGGAGCTAACACGGAGAGCTCCGGCATTAAAAAAAAAAAAACATTCCCTTGTATCCACATTGGCTGCATACAGGCTTATGCATTTTATTACCTACTGCGTTATAGACTTCAAATCGTAATTTGTATAATCCACCTCCTCTTCCCGGTCGTGCTACAAATTCTTTTTGATTTGTTCCTCAAAAGGAGACTTATTCTATGGTAGTTCGCACAGACAACGGAGTCTTCTTTCTTGAAGATCGGCCAAAGAACACTGAGTTGCCAATCGTTGGGCATGTATACATCGGAACATATCTTCTATAAGAGTTGTTGCGCCACATAACTCATATTAAGTGGCGAAACATCGTCTTAAATAACTCATCGGAGTCTGTCGCTTTGTTATTCTTCAGCTTTTTAATTACTGATTGGACTTCTTTAACATCCAGTGGCTCTACAAGAAAGCCATCATCAATTGCTGGTTCTAGAAATGCTTCTTTATCGGCGGCATTCTTCTCTTCATCGCCATCAAGTAGCTGAGAGAAGTGACTTCTTCATAGTTTCAGTGATTGTTGTGCATCACTTCCATTTTCGTGCTTACAGCAATAAACTCCGAACTTAAAACATTCTTCTGGTGTAACCAATGACATACTTGGCAGTCGTATACACGAAGTGAGAGATATGTTCCCACTGCTTACATATGTATATATGCAGAAGAATATGATGGAGAAATTGGGTATACGGAAGGTGTGTTCACAGTTTGTTTCGCACAAATTAATTGACGTCCAAAAATGCGACCGTCTCACCGATTTTCTCACCAAAAATGGCATTTTAACCATCAACCAATCACCGTACTCGCCTGTTTTGGCTCCGTGTGACTTTTATCTATTTGGAAAACTTCATTTGGCGATGAAAGGACACTGCTATGAGGACATTGAGGGAGGATTATGAGGAAGATTCGACACACCATGTAAGTCTTCTACTGTGGTAATAGTTTGTTGTAGACAATTCAACAAGTTTAACTAAGACATTGCTCCTTTCTTTCTTCTTTTCTTCTTGACCTTGAGCCAGTTTAATTCATAGATTCATCTAAAACATTTCGAAAGTAGCGCCAATCTGTAAATTTATTGGTCAGAAAGGGCTTCTGATCAACCAGTTTTCCATATAACTGTGATGACGGATTTTTATGATATACATATGTGCTTCCGCCTCTAACAATTATTGCAAAAAAATAAGACTACAAATTTTTGCTGAGCTAGTCGAGAGGAAGAGGTAAATTACCCCGAGCCCGGAATAAATCTGTTAGTATTTTACACTAGTGAAAAGCAATTGCTTTGGCACTTATTACGTGCATGGATTTTCGCTTGCTGACACTGCTCCGGTGCGGAGCGAACTTATACAATTGACTCGTTCCAAAGCCCTGTTTTGCAGATTCATTGGAAGGTCATCTATATATATTTGTGGCTAACTGCCAGTGCCTGTGTGTGTGTGCCAATTGCTGTTTTTGCTTAATTTTGCGTGCATAAAAAAAGTTTTCATTCGTAGCTACTTCTGCTTCTGCTTCTGAGCGTGTGTGTGTGTGTGTGTGCGTGCGTGCGTGCGTGTGTGTTTTAGTGTTAGCCATTTGAATGAATAGTAATAAAAAGCAATTTCTGTGCCGCTGCTGCTGCTGCTGTCGTTCATTCGGCTGCCAACTTCAAAAGTAGCTCGCAGCATTTGTCCTTGAACGGCGACAGCGACGTCGACAGCGACTGCAACAAACAGCAGCAAAGAATTTCCCGCGTAACTTCAACTTGCATAAAGAAAAATTTCCCTGCGTGCTGTTAACATTTAACAGTGACGCTGAAGTCGACGTTGCTGCGCTGTTACAACGCTGTTGCGTTAATGTTAAGTGTGTTGCATACTTTAAGGTGTACGTATGAATCAGTCACTTTGAACGAAGACAGACAGACAGATAGACAGACAGACAGACAGACATACATACATAGACCCTACAGCAACTAGCGTACAATTTAAATTTTAAATGACAGCAAAAATCTTCTGTTTTGCATTTAAAAAGTTTTGCAGCCACTTGACGTCCTGTAAAATCACTTTATCGTGTCTCTGCTCGATTTGCGACCGTTTTTTCTTCAATACTCGGCGCAAACGTGCCAATTGTTGTTGGTAGCCATCTACCGTGTTGGTTTTTATTAGCTTATAGTGTACTACGCACAGTTGATGACTGTTGACACCCATTGATTCAGTTAATTCTTGAAGCATTTGACAAGGATCTTCATCGAGCAATGATTCCAATTCTTCAACTTTGAACTTTTTCGGCTGCCCAGGTCGTGCCTTCTGCTTCTCGTTTTTCCTAGAGCATGCTTAACATAAACTTCACTGGATCTCGTAGGCTTTCGGCAGCATTTTTCTTCATTCTAAAGTTCACTGCAAGAACTAAAAACGAATCTAAAGGACATTTGGTTGCTTCACGAGGAACCATGAGTGGAATATTGGAAATGTACTAGACGCGTCTTCTCTTAAGAAACGATACGAACTAATTCAAACGTCCAATAAAACTCTGACATGTACCAACTAAAGTGGTATCTAAATCAAAGTTTCCTGTTTTGTATATATTTTTTTTTGTTTTGTATATTTTTGTTTTGATTGAATATTACTTTTCTTTTAGTTTGATCAATAATCAGTCCTACACAAAGAGAGAGTGTATACTGGTATACTGGCGAAATTGCGGTATTTGTTTTGGTTGCTCTTTTACGTTAAACGATTTCGTCAGTTTCGATTCCATATTCATGGAATGTGCATAATACATAATAATGAGACTAACTGAACAGGCATTAGAATGAAGGATATTAAATAAAACGAGCCAAAATCGAAAAAGAGGATATAAGTTGGTTTTTTTTTCTGACCAACTTATATCCTTTTTTTTTTCGGTTTTGGCTCGTTTCATGTTATGTCCTTCATTCTGATGTATTTTGAGTCTTTTTCAGTTGTTTTTTGAGTATATAAAGTATTTTCGGTAGCAAACATTTTTGTTGTCTGAGTACGCGATGAAAAACTGTTGTACGTCCCGAAAATTTTAGATTGTTTGACAGCGTTTTTTTGTATGAAGTTTTTTCGTTATCAAAAATTTTCATTGATCTCAGTTTTGAGCTTTAACTATTAAACGATTTGCCAACAAAATGAAAGTGGTTTTCTATTTTGAGTGGCATAGCCTACACTTAATGAACAGCATGGAACAGGTTGGCATTTCTGTTCATCAATTATCAACTGCACTTTATATTTTTCGTGTATGTCAAAATTTTACATGCGAAAAGTAGCAATGATTGATGGAATTCTATGGTCCGATGTGACACACTGCACTCTTCAAAGCGGTTTTTCGTGGCATTACGAAGTGAATGCATCCCCTTTTATGCATTCAAGCCAGTCTTGCGAAAAGTAAAGTGCTCAAAAGATTCGATATTGTCTTTCTTTTTATGTGATTTGATTTGATGGTAGTAGGCAGGAGGCATAAAAATCAATTGCCAATCCACAACTCCCGAATCAACTAGATATTTTCTCTAGCTAACTGGGCAATGTTATAAAATTCACCGTTTGTTTCTTCGCGGCTTGCTTCATGTCAGTTGGTGAGGATGTACCTTCAAAGCACTCCCGATATAAACTAAACAATAAAGACATGTTCTAATAGTTTTTTTTTTATTTTTTTTTTTTATTTTCCGATTAAAAGTTTTGATTAGTTTAAATCCTAAAACACATACAAATCTTAACAGGGTCGTTTGAAGTGCTACGAACGCTTCCTTCCATTTGTTTAAATGGATGTAGTAACCTTATGTTTGAATGTAGAGAGAGAGAGAGAGAGAGAGAGAGAGAGAGAGAGAGAGAGAGAGAGAGAGACAGGAAACTGGCCTAGCCTAACCACGGTGCCAACACCACTCTCTCGTCCATATCCTTCTTCAGAAACTTGCATGTATTAATTATGCCCCCTTTCTCTTTTTATGAAAAGGGGATCCAAACCAAACTTGATACTACGAGTACCAGCCAAAACGAAAGCCGCCGATGATGGAGGCCTTTAGCCGCTTTGTAGTAAAAAGGAAATTCTGTTTAAATTATATAATTTCATCTTAAATAAAATGAAACAATAAAAATCAGAATGTTAAAAGTTCTTAGCTACCTAGCCACTCTACTCATATTCTGCATGAACTATTCGCGAACTATAATGGAAACTGTAACAATTGTTTTAAAATATTTCAAATCTAACGATATACAATGTAGCGCCATGTATAGATAAGTAAGGAACTATCAAAAGCACTGTGCGCTATGGAATTCATTAAAGTGCTTTTGATAGTTTCTTACTTATAAACTAGATGGCGCTACATAGTATATAGTTAGACTATTTTCAAACAATTTTAACAGTTTCCATTATAATTCGCAAATAGTTCATCCCGACTATGAGTAGTGTGAGTATCTGTACTTTGTACTTTTAGCATTCTGATTTTTATTGTTTCATTTTATTTAAGATGAAATTATATAATTTAAACAGAATTTCCTTTTTACTACAAAGCGGCTAAAGGCCTCCATCATCGGCGGCTTTCGTTTTGGCTGGTACTCGTAGTATCAAGTTTGGTTTGGATCCCCTTTTCATAAAAAGAGAAAAAGGGGCATAATTAATATATGCTAGTTTCTGGAGAAGGGACGGGAAAATGGTGTTGGCACATCGTCAGGCTCAAACATTTTCTCTCTCTACATTCAAAATAAGGTTACTACTTCCACTTAAACAAATGCAAGCGTTCGTGCCATTACAAAGTGCCATTAAGATTTCTTTGTGTTTCAGGATGTAAACCAGTTCTATTTACATTGATTGGATTGATCTGAAGGGTATAACCTCCCCAGTAAGTATAATATTATTGAAAGCCACTAACATTCGGTTTTCACTAGACCGCCTTTTTGATGCCACTGAAAATTTCGTTCCAGAGAAAAGTGTGACATATTCTATCATAAAAACCAGAGAAGTGCTCCAAATCATTGCTACTTTCCCCTATGTATAAATTTGACAATTAAAGAACAGAAATGCCAACCTGTCTCCCGCTTGGTGTTCATTCAGTATAAACATTTAACACTCACAACAAAAAATAGTTTCCATTTTATTGGGAAATCGTTTAAGTTTACTGTACCTTAACCATTATGCATTCAATGGAAAATAAGTTGAATACCAAGTTGGACGCGCAATGTTAACGATATTTCAAGTAACAATATACCGCATAAGTAGTGCGTGTGGCAGGTCAATACTCCAATTGTCTGCAACAAAAAGAAGTCATTAAAAAATTAGTAATCCACTAAATCTAAGCGACTTTCCACACTGTTTAAGTACTCTTCGCTAATAGTGTTTGTGGCCAGTCGCAGCATAAACTAAACCAGTGAGTCATGTTCCATGGCATAGACGTTGCAGTCAACAATAGATGCTACTAGAAAATATGTATGAAACTTAATAACTGTTCGATTAAAAGAACTGAATATGTATAAACGGCATAAGTGTATTGAACGGTCTTTCATAACCATCATACGAAAGTGTGGTAACAATATTACGCGTGGCCATAACCTTATATTTAATCAGCCATGAGCCTGATTTGACAATTTGCCACAGCTGTTTGCCTTTTGCAGCAAAATGCTTGAATGTATTTATTATGGTTCCCCTTTCTCACTTTTTCTACTTGTGAAAAAAGGGGAACACAAAACCAAAAAACGCAAGATTGATTTATCGATCCATTATGCGTACACGCCTAACTACTCATCTGAAGGAAACACATTAATAATCATGCATTATAAATGTTTTTTTTTCAGAATCCAAAAAAAAAAACAATATGAAATCATGATAAAAATATTATGACCTACAAATAATTCAAATTTAAGCAGGCTACGTAGCCTACTAAGCATATATTGCGCACGAACTGGGTGCGAATTATAGTGAATTACTGTGAAGCTGAATCTTAATTTTATATTGCTCATATAAATATTTGGGAATTATTATATTAAAATTCATTGCACGGTAA
>JAWNNQ010000497.1:0-15000 GCA_035044765.1 Leucophenga montana
AATGGCTCATGGGCTAAACCCAATTCCGAAAAAGCAAATATACTAGCAGATCACTTCGAAGAAGTTTTTTCACTAGACACTCATGTAGTGAACTTTCAGGAGTCTAATAGTCAACATAACCAATACAAAATTAAGAAAATCACGACCAGTGAATTAAAAAGACAAATAGAGAAAATTGATGACAAAAAATCTCCAGGCTATGATATGTTAACAGGACGTATTTTAAAGAAACTTCCAGACAAGGCTATACAATATATATGCATCATTCTTAACACAATGTTAAAAATGGAACATTTTCCAATACTTTGGAAAGAATCGCCAATAACTGTGTTACCTAAACCTGGCAAAGATGCGACAAAACAATCATCCTATAGGCCAATCAGTCTTCTACCGATATTATCCAAAGTATTCGAAAGAAATTTATTTGATCGGCTTGAATCAATTTTGTTATCCAAACGATGTATCCCAGACCATCAATTTGAATTCCGCCGAAAACATTCCACCATTCAACAAATCCACAGAGTGACTAATAAAATAAAAAACATTCCACCATTCAACAAATCCACAGAGTGACTAATAAAATATCTGCGGATTTAGAAGCCAACAAATTCTGCATAGGTGTTTTTATTGATGTGGAAAAAGTATTTGATAAAGTGTGGCACGACGGCTTACTACACAAACTAAAAAGTATGCTGCCAACTCAACTCTATAACTTAATAAAAAGTTATCTAATGGATCGCTATTTCCTTATTACATACAAAGATGAATTTTCGTCTCTAAGACCGTTTAAAGCTGGAGTTCCACAGGGTAGTGTTCTCGGACCCCTGTTATTGTCTGTACACAGCAGACCTTCCATATCCAAAATACGAGTCGGCCATGCTAGCCAAGTTTGCTGATGATACGATACTACTCTATGCCCACAACAATATAACTACTGCTACAGGGAGACTACAAAAAATACTTGACGAAACAACAAACTGGTTTAACAAGTGGAATATTAAAATCAATGATCAAATGACAATTCAAGTTATATATACTAATAAAATAAAATACACTTCTCAGCCACTCAAAATAAATAATAAAGAAATACCCATTAAATCTATAGCTAATTACCTTGGCATGTACATTGACAACAAAATAAATTGGATGTATCACATACAACGGAAAATGGATCAAATAAAACTTAAATTTAAACAACTGTATTGGTTCCTAAAGAAGAACTCAATATTGACGATGGAAAATAAACTCTTGATCTACAAAGACATTATAAAACCAATATGGACCTATGGTATTCAGTTATGGGGCACTTCAAAGAAGGCAAACATTTCAGTTATACAAAGACAACAATCAAAAATATTTCGTAGTATAGTTAACACGGAATGGTATATCTCAAATTTAGACATTCATAAAGATTTGCACATAATAAAAATAATTTGACGAAATAAAAAACTACAGCAGAAAATATCAGACAAAAGTCGAAAAACTTTCGAACCGAGAAATTGTAGTGGCGCTTGTAGCTAGAGATTCTATTAACAGGTTGCATACTTTTTGCATACGCTAACATTTTAGTACCACTGATGTTAGAGATCGACTTAGAAAAAGTGTAAGTCAGATTTTTAGAGATGCTATTTAATGTGTCATTTTGCGGAAGTTCGACATTTTGAAAAAAATTTCTCTTTTCCGAATGATATTTAAAGGCGATAGTGAAACAGTTCGGCCCCTTTCTGTATTCAGTCCTCGAAAAGTAAACTTCAGTGCAAATGACAAGGAAATTTGAAAAAAAAAAAAAAAAAAACTTGAAGTGCGTGAATAAAACCTTTGAGCTTAAATAAGCCTAATTAAAAGTAATAAGTGCTAAAAACGATCGCTGTGCAAATACAATAGCATTTATTTCGCATTTGCGGCAGCATAAAAATATTTGAAAGTTTTGCTGCAACAACAATTTTACTAACGCAAAAGTGCTGCTGTTCGACTGGTCAAATTTAATTTTCCGCATAAGGGTTTTGGCACCTAATATTCATTTAAACAAAATACACAATTTGTACATGAATACAACAACAACAACGCATAACTGAAGAAATGTGTTGTACTTAAGAGCGTGCGAAGAAAAGCAAAGGGAGAGAGAGCTGAAATTTTAAACTAATTAATTGACGCAGCAGGCTGATATGGTCATTGGAGTGAGCATTGGATGCAGTTTTTATTAAAATACCGTCCGGGCGAAACCCTGTTTAGCAGGCTCCGTTTTTTCTCGGTACTTTGTATAAATTAACTATACAGATCAAATACATATATTGCTCATTAATTTTGTGGATCATAATTTTTTTTTGTTAATATGTACATATATCACAAGTATATGAAAAGGTCGATGACCTCAGACAACATAAATGGCAACGATCAGCTTTATAATTGCTGCAGCAACAATATGTATTTTTGATCTGTGCATGTAAATTTAAAAACTTTAATATTTAAAAGTGCGAATTAGTGATTTAAAAAAAAAATAAATATTAGAAAAATGAATAATTAAATTAAATAGTGTAGAATATAGCACAGTTTTGTTTAAAAGTATATATCTTAATTAAAAATCGAAATACGTAAATTAATTATATATATAGGGCAGTTAATGTGCTTGGAGTAGGGGAAAAGTAGTTTTATTATACCTATATAAAATAAAAGATCGGTTCGGTTCAAAAATTTTAGAGTGCTCAAAAATTAATATCATGCATAGTTAATGTAAAGAATTTAAAATTTACATAGTAAGTAGAATTATTTTTTTTATCTAATTTAATTTTATTGTGCGGTGGAAAAAAATGATTAATTTAGGTATTTGTGTTGCGGTGCAGAAAAATGTAGGAGATCTTAAATACATTATTTTTTTATATGTCGCATTGCGGTCCGGCAATTAACTATACAGATCAAATACATATATTGCTCATTAATTTTGTGGATCATAATTTTTTTTTGTTAATATGTACATATATCACAAGTATATGAAAAGGTCGATGACCTCAGACAACATAAATGGCAACGATCAGCTTTATAATTGCTGCAGCAACAATATGTATTTTTGATCTGTGCATGTAAATTTAAAAACTTTAATATTTAAAAGTGCGAATTAGTGATTTAAAAAAAAAATAAATATTAGAAAAATGAATAATTAAATTAAATAGTGTAGAATATAGCACAGTTTTGTTTAAAAGTATATATCTTAATTAAAAATCGAAATACGTAAATTAATCATATCTATATCACAGTGATGCCTTAAAGTAAATATCTTAAATAAAAATCGAAATACGTAAATTAGTCATATCTATATCACAGTGATGCTTAAAAGTAAATATCTTAAATAAAAATTGATATACTTAAATTAATTATATCTATATCACAGTGATGCTTAAAAGTAAATATCTTGAATAAAAATTAAACACTTTAATTATCACAGTGATATATTGCACAGTAAAAGCAAGTCCGAATAAAAATTATTGCGTAGAATATATCTAAAACATAAAAACATATTTAGTTTCAAAAATAGTTTAGAAGAAGAATGGCGCACCGAGCCTTCATTAACCTTTTATCACTTAAACTCATTAAATACCCGCACAAAGATTTACTTTATACTACATTTACAACAAGTACAATTATATAACCTTATTTTATATTTTATCTATATATATAAATATTTGCTTATTAATCTATAGTAATACATTCACATGGTTGTAAGAATATTGAAGAATTTATATTGCACATAATTATTTGTATTTTTTTTTAGGTTTTTATATATTAATTGGAAAATGAATAGTTTTTATAGGAAAGGATTTTTTTTTTTTGATTAAATAAATTTTGTATAATGTTCGCTTAAATTTATCGTATTTAATTCCACGATGATGGCTTAACCTCTTTTAATAATTGAAGGGATCATCATATTATATCTTTCTTTTGGCTTCTGATGATCATGGAAGGGTGGGCGTACATGTTGCCTCAATAATAGCAGAGAACAGCCCATGTCATTAATTTTTCTTAATTGGTTTATTTTCGTAACTCAATTATATTCTTAATAATTTCTGGTTACTTCAACCTCTCCCCTTTTCTTTTTATATATTATTTAAATATTTTTGTCGCTAGCACGCTAATCTAAAATAAAATGCGTAGCTGGTCAAACTATTTGTATATAGAGCAAGAACCACACCCCAATGTCGACGAGCTAGAGCCGGATTTTAAAAGCTTGCCGCTCTCTGTGCAAAGATCAATCTAGACCAACTATGTTATGCTACGAGGATAACGTTACATGCTACATAATATTTTAAGAAACGTAAGAGGACCATGTAGAGTATATAGCAAACGTCCTGAAGAAGATAATGGAAGATTTTTATGCGGATATTCAGCCTGATTTAGCCGCTCAAGGTTTGATACATCGGAATATTCGATTGAACGGTTACAGAAATTCAATTTTGAAAGCTGCAATTCTAAACCATTGGGCATTATGAAGGATGAAAATCATGGGACTTATGCGTGAATTTTTAGGTCTAAGGTCAAAAATGTACTCGTTCTGCGTAGAATGTGATAAAGAAACCAAAAAGGCCACAGACGTTAAAGCTAGTGCATTAAATAAGCTAAGTATAGAAAGCTATACAAATTGTTTAGAAAATAATGTAAAAATTGTAGATAAGATGTCTGTTTTTAGGTCTAGATTGCACAAGTTATATACTGAGTAAATAAGCAAAGTAGTTTTAAGTAATAGTGACGTTAAGCGTGTATTGTTACCGGATAAATTGTACAATATATACGCTTATGGTCACAAATCCTTAAGATTAAGCATTGAAGATCAGTTTCATATAGAATCTGATAATGAGGAAATTGAAGCATCTAGACACCGTTTATGTCATTTTTAATACAAATTCATAAATTAAGATGAAATACCTTAATATGCGAAATTTGTATTAAATGTGTAGGGAATAACAAACATTTCGGCAGTGGTTAATTGGAGGAATGTTTTTGAATAATACTAAAACTACATATTCTATATTCTATACAATATATTCTATATAGTTAAATATAAGTCCACAGCATGTTTGCTTGGAACTATGCTTACAGATCGGCACGAATTGGTGACGTCTGACAAGCATTTAATTTCAAAAGCGCATTTAACATACTGCAAATTAAAATTGTATTATCAGTTTGTCTGAAAGTTTGTAACGCATTAAATGAGGCATCGTAGACCCCATAAAGTATATATATTCTTGACCAGCGCGTCGAGACGAGTCGATCTATCCATGTCCGTCTGTCTGTCCGTCTGTATGTTGTTGCGCTATTTTTGACCAACTTTAATGCCACCTAGTTGAAATTTTGCACATACACTTCTTTTTATTGCAGTTTAATAGTGTCGGGATTGTCGCGCCACGTCCACTTTTTGGGGTAGCCGCCTACCCTACCTACCTAAACCTACTTCCCACTTTTGACTTTTTGTATGAAAACTTCTTTATTAAAGTCAATATTGGGTTAAAATGCGATATGGTGCCATTTTATAGACAGCCGTTTAACATATATAGACTAATGGGAGTGGCCCGCCCACTTTTTGCGGTAGCCACCATACAAACAAACCGTGCAATTTTGTGTTTTTTATGAAAAAATTCTTCATTGAAAACAATATTAGCTTCAAATTTGATTTGGTGGATTTTAGTGGACAACCGTTTCATATACTTATAAAAATGGCCGTGTCTCGCCCACTTTTTGAGGTAGTCCCATATAAACCCACGGCTAACTTTTATGCATTTGTATAGAAAACGTCAATATCAACTTGAAATTCGATATGGCGGCATCTTATACATCAACTACAACGCTTCATACACATCTACTAGTGGGCGTGTACCGCCCAATTTTTAGTCCCAATTTAAACCCCCACTTTTATGTTTTACAATACTATTTAAAATTTCGTGTGAATCGTATTAGATCTTCTGTTCAACCGAAGTTAATGTTTTTTCTTGTTCTTTCTATTTATTTCATTGATATACCAAATGTGATTTTAAATTTTTAAAATTTACAGCAAAGGACATTTTTATACCATTCACACATAGTGTGAAATGGTAATATTAGTTTGTAACGCAGTAAAGGAGGCATCACAGACCCCATAAAGTACATATATTCTTGATCAGCTCGACGAGACGAGTCAATCTAGCCATGTCGACGAGTCAATCTAGCCATGGCAGTTTAATAGAGTATCAAGACTGATCAGCCACGCCTACTCTTTGGGGTTGCCCCATATAAACCCACTTCCCACTTTTGACTTTTTTAAATAAAGTGTGTGTGTGCAATTCGCACACGGCAGAAGTGAAACTTGAGAAAAGTAGCATACCAGAGTATGAGATAAAGATAGATGTTGGCCAGCGAATGAAGAGTTGAGGTTAATTTAATTATGTATGTGCAAGTTTTATTGATTTATGTATTATTGTTTATAAATTGTTTTCACGAAAATTGTTTGTTGCTATTTATTATATAATATTTATATTATATCTGTAAAGGAAAGACAATTAATATAAAACAGTTCCCCTTTTTCAAGCGTACATTGTATCCCACTGACGCCTGCGGCTTTGATTCGTCTTCTCGTCGCCTTTTTCTCTGAAGGGGTCTAAGTTTATAAAATCCCCCAAATTTACCATTAATTGCGCCAAATTTGTTGCACAAAATTATTAGTTAAATTTCCAATAATTATTCCCGTCAGCTGTATCTCTGTGCGCAGAGTTACGTTTTGACGGATGCAGGCGCGACGCGAATGTGATTGCTTACTTTGGCGCATGCGTCAGACGAACAACATGACCGCGGTTACTTCGCGCGTCAACATTCCCCCCCCCCCCCTTGTAAACTAAACCGGCCCATCCACCTGGTTTTATTTACCATCCTTCAAGTCCAGCTTAGCCAGCTTCACAACAGGTCGCGTTAGCAATCCAGGCGCAGTCCTGACTACAGCGCTTCGAGCTCAACCATTCTTGTCTATATGCAAGTCTGCTATACAGTCCTTCTGCCAATATCCTTTTACGCCCTTCTCGTCTACAATCACCACTATGTCGTCAATGTTCACTGGAACAACAGGATCAACAAACCATTTTGATCGCCTAGTCAAAAGCGGCAAAACCTCTCTCAGCCATTGTTTTCTAAATCGCTCAGCTATTTAACACGCTATGCGATAGCTTCTACCAAGTACTAAGCCTTCTTCCGTGGACTCCAAATCTTGTTGAGCACCACACGATGCGTCTTGTAGAAAGTGGTTTGGTGTGAGAACATCACTTTCAACGGCCTCAAGTGGTATGTAAGTAAGTGGCCGCGAATTCAACATATTCTCAATTTTCGCCAACGCCGCTCGTAGTACTGGCTCTTGTACATTCGTTGTATGTACCATATCGGTTAAAACCGACTTCACAGATTAAACCTACATTCGATAGTTGTATACCGTCGCTCTAGCTTTGGTGACGATATCTGCTCTATTTTTCGGCTCAATAATCGACTGGCACTTCTGAACCTGATGGTGTAAACCTCCATTCGATAGTTGGATACCGTCGCTCTATCTTTGGTGACGATATCTGCTCTATTTCTCGGCTCAATAATCGACTGGCACCTCTGAACTTCGTACTGTTGTCGAACACCACTCTCAATGTCATTCCGCGCCACGAATATTTCGAAGATCAAAAGAAATGCGTAAGTTGAAAGCGAGTGCGCTAGTTCAAAATACACCGCTCGCACAGTCAAACATGTAAACAACACGCCCCACCTTTTTTCTCTTCGTCTTCCAACCACCACCTGCAGTGGTCCAAAGTAGCCTATTCCAGTATATGCGAAAACTTTGCTATTGATAGCTAACCGCTCCATCGGAAGATCACCCATCTGTGGTGGTCGAGGCACCGCATGCCTGTTCCGACAGTATTGACAGTTCTTGGCTACACTTTGTACTGCTACTCTCAATCCCATTATACAGAACTTTTGACGTATCTCGTTTACCACCACTTTATTAAAATGATGATCGCATCTTCGATGAAATTAATCAATTATAAGACGAGTAATCTTGTGCCTGGATGGAAGAATAATTGGGCGTCTTACATTCACAGCCACCCCTTCGATACAATCGATTCGGCCTTTTACTCTCAAAACTCCAAATTCGTCCAAATACGGAGAGCACTTAAATATTGAGCTTTTTCGATGTACGTATTCATTTCGATGCATACACACCACCTCAGTCGCATATGCTTCAGATTGACAAACTCTATATATTACATTAGTCGCGTTGACTTCACTTGTCGCTAAAATTGCACCATCAGATTTCAATGCTTTTTTACATATTCTGCTGAGAAACCGCATAATTACTTTTAGCGACAAACATAATTTCTCCCACCTGCTGAAACGCACTATATCAGGCATTATGACCCGTATGATTCGTATGACTCGTATCCAGTGTTGTACCCATGTAGATCTGTGACTGGCCAGCTGTCTAGCCAGGCGTAATCGCAGCACCGCTGCCATTAGTTCCGATTTGGCTCAAAAGACGTACCCACGCCCACCACTGACAACGTTCCTCATCTTAAATGGGCTCATCCCAGGCAACAGCTGATCGCCAAATATTTTGCAATATAATCTTCGTTTTGATGAGACTACAAAGCACAAAGAGGTGACAAATGATAGGGAAACTATATAGAAACGCGTTTTAACTCTTTCTCTCGCAGCACACATTTATAGTAGTAGGGACAATGGAAGGAGTGGCAGGGGAAAGGAGAGGCAAAGCGAAGGGCAGAACGACGTCTGCCTTGTTACAGGTAGGCAGACATCAACAGGCACGAAGTCAAAACGAACAAGCGAAAATTGAACCTAGTCTAATGTAATCAGTTTTCATCAATGTTTTCTTATGACGTTATCACGTAAAATTAACGTCCGTAAACCGACATTACAGAAAGCCATTTTTTTTAGTCAATATCAACTTAATAATTGATATGGTAGCTTCTAGTGGACGAACGCTTCACATATACATTTAGTAGGACTTCCCCACTTTTTAGAGTAGCCCCCATACAAACCTACTACCCACTTTTGTGTAGTTATATAAATCATTTGGGAGGCCCATATTGCCCCAAATTGGTTTTATTATGCTTTTATATAGTAATAATTTATTGTTCATTGACAATTTGGATTTTTTGTTAATAAGCCATTACAGTTATCGATATTTCTCTTTAATCTGATTTCGCTTTTTCTCAATATGTAATTTCCAGCTCAGTTTACTCTCCAAGTTTATTCCTAAGTATTTTATTGATTTTTCTATGGGTATGTCTTTATTGTTTATTTTGAGGGGGGTCAGAAATACTACACGTCTAGTTGTAAAGATATCTTGCTTTCTTTCGTTCATTTTTATAGCCCACTTACTAAGCCAGGCTATGGTCTTGTCTAGTATACTTTGGAGTTTTTGGGAAGCTACATTTATGTGGGCATTGTGGGCATTAAACAGAATTGTATAATCTGCAAAAGTTGTAATCGTAGATGACGGCTCCTCGGGCTTTGGTAAATCTTGAGTGAAAAGTAAATAAAGAAGGGGTCTCAACACACTGCCTTGGGTATTCCTGCATTAATCTGTCTAGTTGAAGAGAAAGCGTCTTTAACTTTTACATAGAAGTGCCTATCTGATAAGTAACTCTTTAGCAGTAGGTAGAAGTCATGCGGAAGTAGGGATTTTAGTTTGAATAATAATCCTTTATGTCATACATTGCCAAAACCCTTTACATCATTGAACAAATTTCGGAGATAGCTTATAGCTTTCGATGGAAGTTCTTTAAGCAGCTTTCCGGTTATCATATCATATCCTTCCTATTTTATTTTAGTTTTATCAATTGCTTTTGTTATCTCATTGTCAGTTACATATCGGACTGGAATGTTGCCAATGTAGCAGCTTGATGAATCTGCGATATGGTCGTAATTTTATGGATTGTTTTGTTGGAGTGTGTGTGGTGGTTCTTCTTAATTTACTAGTAGCCTTCCAAATGAAGAAATTAGTGTCTATGGTTGGAGTCAGGTGAGTTAGATACTTTTCTATACTTTTATTTGCATTTGCTTAAGAGCTTCTTTAAGGTCTTTAGTCGCTCTATTAGTCTCTTCTTTATCTTCGGGACATCTTGTAGCTTGCCAGTTTCTCCGTTGCTTTCTTTTTTCTTTTTTTGGGGGCGGGTGTATAATTGGCAGCCTCTTTTTTAGTTAAAATAGTGGTAGAATTAAGAGCTGATTCAGCTACAGTGTCATTAAAATATATTACGGAACTTTCAATATCATTTGGTGATTTTAAAGAAATATCCGATCGTAAATGTAGCAATAGAAATTCTTTATATGCTTGTCAGTCGGTCTTAGAGTTATAAAGGGTTGGCTTCGGGTTGTCTGTAGAAAGAGAAGTTAAGTAATCAAGTTGAATTGCAGAGTGGTCAGAAGACAATTCAAAACGGGATTTGATACTAATGTTTTTGATAACAGAAAAGTCTATGAGATCTGGCACTTTACGTGGAGATGTTGGCCAGTAAGTAGGTTCCCCAGTTGATACGTGCTTACTATTGTTAATGTGAATCGATTCTAGAAGCATTTCACCTTTTTTGTTTGTAAGCCGGGAGCCCCATGCTCTATGCTTTACATTGAAATCACCTGCAGCTATGAATCTAGGACCTAAAGATTTAAAGTGCCTGCTATATTGGGATAGAGTAACTTTGTGTTTTGAGGGACTATATAAGGCGGAAATAGTCAGGGAACCAAACTGATCAAATAAATAAATAGTAAGTAGCTTGGATATAATGGAAGCTGCAATTTTTAGTTTCAGTAAATTTTATTTTCCATGACATGTTCCGTCTGGATGGTTTGTATTAAGCAATGTGTACCCTGTGATTTTAATTAAATGTTTTTTCGTGAGATGGGTTTCTGATATAAGTGCCAGATCAATATTATTTTTATATAAAAATTGTTTCAATTCAGAAACATGTTGCCTTAGCCTGTTAGTATTCCAAAATATAATACGTAGTTTATCTGGGACCACATTTACGTGCTTAATAACATGCTTATTCACCTCATAAAGCACATTTTGTAAAGCCAAAGCGCAATCTACGGTTTTATGTTTTCCAGCACACTTTACACAAACAGGCCCATATTTCTGGCAATTAGAACATTGGGAAAGAGTACGTTTAGTATGAGGAGGTTCGAAATTGATTTTAGTTTGAAGAAGGTGGGTTATATTATTAATATCCTTGTTAGTTTCTTTTTGCTTTAGCTCTATGGAAAATAATGATAGAGGCTTTTTTGTACTTCTTTGTTGAATGTTACAAACGTTATTTACTACGTGGCCTAGTTCTAAGAGTTCAGCTTTGATTTCTTCGACGTCAGCTGAAGGGTGAATATTCCTAAGAATAATTTTGAAATTTCTTTCTTCCGTACCTTTAAAGGCACAGCGTTTTGTTTGTTTTGGGCGTAACATGTTTATAATACTTCTATAAGAAGAAGAATCAGCTGATTAAACTCTGACTTAGATTGGTGGACGTTTATTAGGTTTAAGAGGCGCATGCTGTACTTGTTGGGTTGCTTTGTCTGCATTAGTATCGTCTTGTTCGTCATACTTGTCGTCAGAGTCTGCTAACAGTTGGAAATGGTTTGAAGAATTTGGTTGGCTGAGCCAGTATTTTTGTAATTCTGCTTGTGTTTTGTTTTTTGCTTGTTTACTGCTGCTTTGTAATTGGTTTGTATTGTCCAGTTGTCGTTTTGGGTTGGTATGAGAGATTGTGTTGTTGTTTGGACTATGAACTCGACGTTGCTGTATAGTTGTTTTTATAATTTTGAACTTGGCTGTTTACTAATATTGGATTAGCTGTAATAGTAGCTATAGCCAATGACGATTGCGATGACGTGATCGAGGTCTGTGAACAGTAGACAGTTGTTGTTGTTAATGAAGGTGCGGTCGACATCACATAACTGCTTTGAGTTGTTATTGTTTTTGTAGATGCTGTTGTAGGTTTCATCGTAGTGACGGGCGTCGTCGCTAGTATACATTGAGAACTCCAGTTCAAGCTCATCTGCTCAGGATTTAGTTCAGACAAGTTGGAGCAATTTTTTTTTATTACACGGCGATACGAACGAGAAATACGCATTTCTCGACGCGACCGAATTTTTTGTTGATGATCATTTATTATTATTACTTGTTTTTTTTTTTGTTATTTATTTTACTATAATAGAGTTAAACATACGGATCGGTTTTAAGACACGTCTATGTTGCATGACAGATAGAAAGTGATCGTAGAGATTAGCAAATGTTAATAACAGTTTCGATAATGCGTTAGATCTGGATTTTGGTATTTAACAACTATATTATAGGAGTTTAGGTAAGATAATAAGCTAATGGCCGTATGAAACACGAATAATATGAGCATATATTTTCCCCTTCATTATTTTATGATTTTAGTCGGTCGAAAGGGATAGCTACACTTAGCGGCATAAGTCAACGTACAAAAGAAAAAAAAAATTTAATTAAAACTTTAACTGTCTACTCCACACCAAATATTGAATATTTTCTTGTGATATACTTACAGCAACATTTTTCATGTTAAGTCGTATAGGTCACAATTGCATTTCGTTTATGTTGTTATTAAAATATACAGAATCAATATGGGAGCGCATTTTAAACATGCATTCATTGAGTATATTCACCATTTGCGCATAACATGCCGAAGCAATTGTCTTTGCATTATTCATTGTTGTTCTTTTTTCTAGTTTTATTGTGCACTAGTTTTTTGTGTATAGAGTGACCGATTGAAGAAATAATTCAAAATACCATAAAAATAGAGATAAATAAACTATTTTTGCCGAACTTTTGGTACTTTGTCATATTTGAGTCCAGAGTTGTCTTATCTTTCGCATAGATGCTCATATATATATGATTTTTTCCTCAATGTTCTTCTCTTGGTTTTCGTTTCTCTTTTTGATGAAACAATATTTCAACCTCTCGCACCCGTAGAATTTTTGCTTTGACTATTTTCTGATCTGCTTACAAGAAAGAAGGGGAAAATATATGCTCATAGTAATCATGTGTCATAAATAATTAACTTAAAATACATTTACTCTGACATACTCCGTCCGTTAAAACGACCCTTTCAGGTAAATTCGTTGTCTGGCAGTGGTGCAACATTATGCACTGCACGCATTCACCAGCCTCTTTTTGTTCGAATATCGACAACTCGATAGTTTGATTAATAAGTCACGCAAATGCAAAGATATTTTATTGAAATTTGGAACTTAAGCTTTTTAGCTAAATATTCAGTTAAAATTTCAGCAAAATCGGCCGACTATTTCTCATACCTCCCATATAACCCTTAATTTTAAAATGATCTCAAGGTTGATATGTGCCGTAGTTTTAAAGTATTCATTATTTTTTCATACCTTCTTTTCATTTTTTCTAAGTAATTTAATTAAATTAACAACAAAATTAATTATCAACTTATATATTAACTGTTATTAAAAAAATACTTAACGTTAATCTACTCTAATTCTATTAAAGTTTTAAATAAACTGAATAAACTGAACACCTCTTCATCGATTATTACAGTTTTGCTTAAATGAAAATCTTTTAGCTATTGATGTAATAAATTGATCAGATGAGGAAAGTAGAGCGTTAAAAATGTCCTCCATTGTATTCTTCCTACAATTTTTTCTAGTGAGGTGCTGGCGTATATTGCGGAAATCTTTATTTCTAGCTTCAAGAGCCTCTTCCGATATCACTCCTATAGGAAGTGTAACCTGAGCTATTATTTCAGCCCCCAGCAATAAAATTTTATGGATCGAGGACGGCATATAATATTACGGGTATAAATCAAGGAAAATTTGTGCCGTTTGCATTGCGTATTTCCGAAAAGCGTCCGGATTAATTTCATGACCGGAGGCTATCGATCGCAATAGCACGCTGAATCGGTATAGTATTATAACTCGGATAAATATCAGCGTTCCTGGCTTTTCGCTTCGCATAAGGTTATACGTATGTTTCTTAAAACCCCCATCAATGAATAGCGCAAGGGCTGGCGAATATGGTATTGACCTCCGATTTTCATATTATAGCGACGTCCTTATTTTGTCGACACTATTAGTGTCAGAGCTCAACATATTTACAACATTGGCAGTATTTCTTTTGCCTGCTTTGTATAAGCAGCTGCTGGCCGCTACCATAAGTTCTTCAAACGAGGTAACCTTAAATATTTCCGAAACCTTTTGGACTTGACTTCCACTACTACAATCTGCAAACGATTTCCCAGGGCGGATCGCACAACTTAGTTTTTGAATGAAAATAAATGGTGTGTCTAACCACTCCTTATTTATTTATTTTTTTCAAAATGATCCTCCGATTTCCTGACCTCTTCCATCTTAGTAGAAGTTGCCCAGCGAAATTTCTAAATTTTTCTTGATGGCTTTTATTTCTTCATCTGTTTGCCTTGTTATCCTGGTACCCTTTTTCTTGCGACCCACAGTGGTCGGGGGTTTTTGGAGTCGCTGATTCTGAATCTGATATCGGTGGATTCAAATTTTTTTTTTTATTGATTTTTAACAATATTTATTATTCAGGGATTTTTTATATCAGTTTTTAAAAAACAAAACGGTGGATTCGAAATAGAGGAGCGATTGTGTTGCTTGCGAATAATTTATAAAAAAATTTCCAATTAGGGGTCTCCGGGTTCACGGAATTAGAGATTTTAAAGTCAGGAATAATGAAATTTTTGAAAAACGTTTATTTTTTTCTTACATGTAATCAAAAAACACATGTGAATAAAGAATTTTTCAATCACTTACTACTTGGATTTACATACATTTAAATATTTACTGTATAGATACGATTATATTACAACTATTCGCTGTCGCTTGAGGAATTTTCTTCGCAGTCACTAATATAATAATTGATTGCGTATTTTTTTCTTCAACTGTCATATTTATCAAAGAAAGTGCCTCTGTTGACAATTTTTTTTTTTTTCGTTT
>JAWNNQ010000497.1:20000-26410 GCA_035044765.1 Leucophenga montana
GCTGTACCCAGCTCCATAAATTCTGTAAGGAACAGACGATATAGCAGAAGAAATTCGAAGCGGTGCCCTGGAAGGAAGACTACAAAGAGCAGCCAAAATCTACGATGACCTAACATCAGCATACAGATCGGTTATGTTAGCGAAGGATGATAAGATACCACTGACCGAAAAATAAGATGCAGAAGTCGCTTTCGTCAGCTCAGAGCGCTTATACTTTGAGATGAAAGGAAAAGTGAATGACATTTTAGAGCTACAGCTCCCAGGATATCGACTGGGAATAGGTCGTGCAGCTTCTTCAACCCAAGTGAAAGCACCCGTGGAACAAGTAGCCAGTTTTGTTAAAGTTCCCACGTGCGACACTGAAGACTTCTACGGCAGCTATGAAGCATGGCCCGCATTTGGGGATGTTTTTACTGCTGTTTATTGCAAGCATCCGCAGCTCAATCCAGCTCGAAAGCATGTGCAATAGTGAAAAGATTTGCCCTTTGTGATGAAAATTTTAATCTCGCGTGGCAAGCACTTAAAGAAAATTATGAGAAGAAGAGTTTGTTAGTTGACCTCCAACTCAAAAGATTGTTCAATATCCCACAAGCAACTACTGAAAGCAATGGATCGCTTAGCAAAGTACAGTCGACGATCAATGATTGCTTAGCAGTTCTGAAAGCTCAGGGAGTACCCACCAGTGACTGGGACCCTTTGCTGGTCCATCTCGCCTCCACAAAACTCCCTGAAGACACGTTAACACTATGGGAAGAGTCCGTTGAAACAAAACGCGATCTACCCACGTGGTCACAAATGAGTGATTTCCTGTCCCATCGCATAGAAGCTCGTGAAAGGGTGAATACGATGAAGATTAGAAAGCGTTCAAGCAATATCCAGCAAAATACGTATAACAATTCGCAATCATTTCACACCCAACCAAAACTCAGCAGTCCAGAATGCAAGTATTGTCAAAAGACCCATTCTATTCGTAATTGTTCAGGATTTTCGAAAATGTCTCCAAAATCAAGATTTGATTATGTGAGAAAGCTCAAATTGTGTGTTAACTGCCTCTCTGCAGCTCATCAAAAGGCAGAGTGCAAAAGTACATTCACATGCACACAATGTCAAAAGGCACATCATATTCTTTTACATTTTGACAGCCAAAACTCGTTTCACAATAGGCCGTCAACATCTCGAGCGGCAGCATTGATAGCACAGGCGTCTGAAGAATCTTCTTTCGCATCCCAAACCGTACATGAGATTTCTTCAGGGGAAGATACTGTACCATCAGTTTTTTCCCATCAGTCTTCCAACAGTCAAGCCGTAGTTTTACCCACAGCTCTCGTGCACGTTTCTCACAACGGCGAACTGTTATCCTGCGCGCATTGATTGATCAAGGTTCGCAATGATCTTTCATTGCAGCAAAGGCTCAAAAAAGATTATCTCTACCCACACAACATGAAATAACCAATATTTCGGGTATGGGAGGTAAATGTGTTCAAAGGTCTAGTAAAGTGTGTCATGTCTCATTGACCACTAAAGATAGGAACATCTCCATATCGGTTCAAGCTATCGTGTTAGACAAATTGACCAATTTACTGCCTTCTGTAAAATGCTCAAAGGCGCAAATCTCTCAGATTGACAATCTTGCTTTAGCCGGTCAAAATTTTCATTCGGCCAGCCCATTCCGATCGGCTCCGACCCTAGATTGGTGGCACTTTGCTCTGCTCAGAGCACAATTTTTGGATGGATATTGACTGGACCACTTCCCACTTCAACTTGTTCAGTCTCAACATATGGACTCGGATTCAGAGTTCAATTCTCAGCTTCGGCTCTCTTGGGAGACTGAAGAGGTCTATAATCCAAAACCCAAATCAGACCGGGATGTCTATTGTGAAAATTTTTATACGTCCACAACCTATCGACAACCAGATGGCTCATCTCGTGGTGCTGCTATTGCACAGTATAATAGAATGCAATGCACACTGAGCAAAAAAGAAGATCTAAATGTTGAGTATCACTCAGTTCTCAATTAATATTTAGATCTGAAACATATGACATCTACTTCACCCTAAGAAGTATGTCGAGAACGTAAATATTTCTCATTTTATTTACCTCAACATGTTGTTCGCCCACATAGTATGACTACCAAAGTGCGAGTGGTTTTTAATGCCTCAAAAAATTCTCAAAATAGTTCGTCTGTTAATGACATTCTTGAGACGGGGCCCACACTGAAAAACGATCTCGTCGGTGTGATTATAAACTGGCGATATATATATATATATATATATATATATATATATATATATATATATATATATATATATATATATATATATATATATATATATATATATATATATATATATATATATATATATATATATATATATATATATATATATATATATATATATATATATATATATATATATATATATATATATATATATATATATATATATATATATATATATATACATATAAAATAATTCGTACAGGTAGATTTTCGGTTGACTGGGTAAAGTTATATTACTGTTATGGTATAATTGTGAGCGACAGAGGGTCAGCATTTACTGGAACTGCATTTTCCCAATTTATGAATAAAACCAGAGTCGAACATGTGTGGTCAACGAGAGGTGTGTCCAGCGGCAATGGTCAAATCGAACGGGTTAACCGTAGGACTTATAAGTTTTATACTGAGCCCTACTCTATTTCTATAAAATAAAGTGGTTTTGTTTCATTAAATTTGTTTGTGTGTATTCTTATTATTAATATAAAATAAGCATCGTATAAAACTTATAGTCCTACATAAAATAACATATAAGTTCTTAATTTTTTAAGATTTTATAATTATAAAAAAAAATTATATATATATATATATATATATATATATATATATATATATATATATATATATATATATATATATATATATATATATATATATATATATATATATATATATATATATATATATATATATATATATATATATATATATATATATATATATATATATATATATATATATATATATATATATATATATATATATATATATATATATATATATATATATATATATATATATATATATATATATATATATATATATATATATATATATATATATATATATATAGATATAGCGCGCGCGCGCGCGCGCGCGCGCGCGCGCGCGCGCGCGCGCGCGCGCGCGCGCGCGCGCGCGCGCGCGCGCGCGCGCGCGCGCGCGCTATAGCTAGCTAGCTAGCTAGCTAGCTAGCTAGCTAGCTAGCTAGCTAGCTAGCTAGCTAGCTAGCTAGCTAGCTAGCTAGCTAGCTAGCTAGCTAGCTAGCTAGCTAGCTAGCTAGCTAGCTAGCTAGCTAGCTAGCTAGCTAGCTAGCTAGCTAGCTAGCTAGCTAGCTAGCTAGCTAGCTAGCTAGCTAGCTAGCTCTACTCTCTTGTACATGTTTATTTATCTCTTGTAAATTTATATGTGTATATATATATATATATATATACATATATATATATATATATATATATATATATATATATATATATATATATATATATATATATATATATATATATATATATATATATATATATATATATATATATATATATATATATATATATATATATATATATATATATATATATATATATATATATATATATATATATATATATATATATATATATATATATATATATATATATATATATATATATATATATATATATATATATATATATATATATATATTTATATATATATATAATTTTTTTTTATAATTATAAAATCTTAAAAAATTAAGAACTTATATGTTATTTTATGTAGGACTATAAGTTTTATACGATGCTTATTTTATATTAATAATAAGAATACACACAAACAAATTTAATGAAACAAAACCACTTTATTTTAAATATCGAAGCGCAGTTACCAATCAGAGCGCACCAAATGCAGTACTTCCTTAAACTTAAGTATTTTCTATTCGCACGTAGTTTCCAGGTAGCAATAAAAGGGTTACTTTCGACGATTCGACCGACCAAAATATGCTGGAGTACTACAAGCGCAGTTTACTGAGCCCAACTCTATTTCTTTTCTCCTAACCCTTTTTACCTGCATCTTGGAATTCCAAAAGCTAAATAAACATTTCCAGGTAGTGGAAACTGTGCACAAATTGAAAGTCGAGATCACTTGCGAACACGCAAACAAGTGCTAAAATAATTCGTGCAGGTAGATTTTCGGTTGACTGTGTAAAGTTATATACCTGTTATGGTATAATTGTGAGCGACAGAGGGTCAGCATTTACTGGAACTGCATTTCCGAATTTATGAATACCAACAAGGTCGAACATGTGTGGTCAACGACAGGTGTGGCCAGAGGCAATGGTCAAATCGAACGTGTTAATCGTAGGACTTATAAGTTTTATACTATTACTTATTTTATATTAAAAAATAAGAATACAAACAAAAAAAATTGAAACCAAACCACTTTATTTTAAATATCGAAGCGCAGTTACCAATCAGAGCGCACCAAATGGAGTACTTCCTTAAACTTAAGTATTTTCTATTCGCACGTAGTTTCCAGGTAGCAATGAAAGGGTTACTTTCGACGATTCGACCGACCAAAATATTCTGGAGTACTACAAGCGCAGTTTACTGAGCCCAACTCTATTTCTTTTCTCCTAACCCTTTTTACCTGAATCTTGGAATTCCAAAAGATAAATAACCATTTCCAGGAAGTGGAAACTGTGCACAAATTGAAAGTCGGGATCACTTGCGAATACGCAAACAAGTGCTAAAATAATTCGTGTAGGTAGATTTTCGGTTGACTGTGTAAAGTTATATACCTGTTATGGTATAATTGTGAGCGACAGAGGGTCAGCATTTACTGGAACTGCATTTCCGAATTTATGAATACCAACAAGGTCGAACATGTGTGGTCAACGACAGGTGTGGCCAGAGGCAATGGTCAAATCGAACGTGTTAATCGTAGGACTTATAAGTTTTATACTATTACTTATTTTATATTAAAAAATAAGAATACAAACAAAAAAAATTTAAACCAAACCACTTTATTTTAAATATCGAAGCGCAGTTACCAATCAGAGCGCACCAAATGGAGTACTTCCTTAAACTTAAGTATTTTCTATTCGCACGTAGTTTCCAGGTAGCAATAAAAGGGTTACTTTCGACGATTCGACCGACCAAAATATGCTGGAGTACTACAAGCGCAGTTTACTGAGCCCAACTCTATTTCTTTTCTCCTAACCCTTTTTACCTGCATCTTGGAATTCCAAAAGCTAAATAAACATTTCCAGGTAGTGGAAACTGTGCACAAATTGAAAGTCGAGATCACTTGCGAACACGCAAACAAGTGCTAAAATAATTCGTGCAGGTAGATTTTCGGTTGACTGTGTAAAGTTATATACCTGTTATGGTATAATTGTGAGCGACAGAGGGTCAGCATTTACTGGAACTGCATTTCCGAATTTATGAATACCAACAAGGTCGAACATGTGTGGTCAACGACAGGTGTGGCCAGAGGCAATGGTCAAATCGAACGTGTTAATCGTAGGACTTATAAGTTTTATACTATTACTTATTTTATATTAAAAAATAAGAATACAAACAAAAAAAATTGAAACCAAACCACTTTATTTTAAATATCGAAGCGCAGTTACCAATCAGAGCGCACCAAATGGAGTACTTCCTTAAACTTAAGTATTTTCTATTCGCACGTAGTTTCCAGGTAGCAATAAAAGGGTTACTTTCGACGATTCGACCGACCAAAATATTCTGGAGTACTACAAGCGCAGTTTACTGAGCCCAACTCTATTTCTTTTCTCCTAACCCTTTTTACCTGAATCTTGGAATTCCAAAAGATAAATAACCATTTCCAGGAAGTGGAAACTGTGCACAAATTGAAAGTCGGGATCACTTGCGAATACGCAAACAAGTGCTAAAATAATTCGTGTAGGTAGATTTTCGGTTGACTGTGTAAAGTTATATACCTGTTATGGTATAATTGTGAGCGACAGAGGGTCAGCATTTACTGGAACTGCATTTCCGAATTTATGAATACCAACAAGGTCGAACATGTGTGGTCAACGACAGGTGTGGCCAGAGGCAATGGTCAAATCGAACGTGTTAATCGTAGGACTTATAAGTTTTATACTATTACTTATTTTATATTAAAAAATAAGAATACAAACAAAAAAATTTAAACCAAACCACTTTATTTTAAATATCGAAGCGCAGTTACCAATCAGAGCGCACCAAATGGAGTACTTCCTTAAACTTAAGTATTTTCTATTCGCACGTAGTTTCCAGGTAGCAATAAAAGGGTTACTTTCGACGATTCGACCGACCAAAATATGCTGGAGTACTACAAGCGCAGTTTACTGAGCCCAACTCTATTTCTTTTC
>JAWNNQ010000498.1:0-20312 GCA_035044765.1 Leucophenga montana
CAGAGAAGTGGTCCAAATCGTTGCTACTTTCCCATATGTATAAATTTGACAATTAAAGAACAGAAATGCCAACCTCTGTCTCCCGCATGGTGTTCATTCAGTATAAGCAATTAACACTCACAACAACAAAATAGTTTCCATTTTATTGGGAAATCGTTTAAGTTTACTGTACCTCAACCATTATACATTCAATGGAAAATAAGTTGGATGCGCAAATTTATCGTCTTTCAACGATACTGTTTCAAGTAACAATATACCCCATAAATAGTGCGTGTGGCAGGTCAATACTCCAATTGTCTGCAAAAAAAAGAAGTCATTAAAAAATTAGTAATCCACTAAATCTAAGCGACTTTCCACACTGTTTAAGTACTCTTCGCTAATAGTGTTTGTGGCCAGTCGCAGCATAAACTAAACCAGTGAGTCATGTTCCATGGCATAGACGTTGCAGTCAACAATAGATGCTACTAGAAAATATGTATGAAACTTAATAACTGTTCGATTAAAAGAACTGAATATGTATAAACGGCATAAGTGTATTGAACGGTCTTTCATAACCATCATATGAAAGTGTGGTAACAATATTACGCGTGGCCATAACCTTATATTTAATCAGCCATGAGCCTGATTTGACATTTGCCACAGCTGTTTGCCTTTTGCAGCAAAATGCTTGAATGTATTTATTATGGTTCCCCTTTCTCACTTTTTCTACTTCTGAAAAAAGGGGAACACAAAACCAAAAAACGCAAGATTGATTTATCGATCCATTATGCGTAAACGCCTAACTACTCATCAGAAGGAAATCACATTAATAATCATGCATTATAAATGTTTTTTTTCAGAATCCAAAAAAAAAAATATGAAATCATAATAAAAATATTATGACCTACAAATAATTCAAGTTTAAACAGGCTACGTAGCCTACTAAGCATATATTGCGCATGAACTGGCTGTGAATTATAGTGAATTATTGTGGAGCTGAATCTTAATTTTATATTGTTCATATAAATATGTGCGAATTATTGTATTAAGATTCATTGCACGGTAATCCATTATAATTCGCAGCCAGTTCATGCGCAATTTATGCTAAGTAGGCTACGTATATTAGACAATTTCAACTTATTTTTTGAGTTCAACATTTTATTTATGCTTTCATTATGATTTCATTATGAAAGTGTATTTGAAATAAAACTGCCTAGCAGTTTATTGGGTTAGTGGTTCCCGTTTTCACAAGTAAAAAAAGTGATAAAAGGGAACCATAATAAATACATTGAGAAGTGTTTAGCTGTAAAAGGCCAACGGCTCTGCTATATTGTTAAGCTGTGGATCATGACTGGTTAAATATAAGGTTATGAGTCACGCGTAATATCGTTACCACAGTTTCATATATTGGTGTTGTCGAAGGATCAACATGAATATATTTGTATACCGAGTAATTTGAACAGGATTTTTATTCAAAGCTTGAATGGCAATATGAAATTGGTGTTGCATTTATTGGTTTCGTTGCTTTTTCAAAAGTACAGATAGTGGGAAAAGGGGAACATCATTGTGGATGGTAGTGTCCACGCAACTGACGGAACGTATTTGCTTTATATTATGCGCACAATATCGAAATTTTTACTGATAAGTCCGATCGAAACGTGTTGTATAGGTCCATCCGTTCAAAAGTTATGAATTTTTGACTAGTTAATGAAATACTTTGTGTGTTTGTAGTAAATAAAAAACTTTTTCAAAATGCCAAATTTTGGCGGAAAAAACTTAAAAAAAAATGTTCAAATTTCAATTGGCTGCTGTGGCCAAACGGCTTCTAATGTTTCAACATGCGACAGCACGTTGGAAAAGTTTTTCGAATACCTTTCATATAAATGATTTGCTGAAAATTGAGACCAAACTTTCGTGCTCATACTTGAAGTGATTGGGTACCTTGTGAGATTGGGTAAATTGGGCGGCTTTCTTTTTGGCTGGTATTCGTAGTATCAAGTTTGGTTTGGATCCCCTTTTCATAAGAAGAGAAAAGGGGCATAATTAATACATGCAAGTTTCTGATGAAGGGAGGGGAAGGGACGGGAAAGTGGTGTTGGCACATCGTTAGGCTGGGCCTTTCTTTTATTTCGTGTGCAGTCAACCTTGGATTCTGTCGCACTAACTGAATATCGCTTTTTTTCTCTCGTTTTGTTAAGAGAGCTGGACGACCTGACCCGGGGGTTTTGACTGGATAGTACTTTTCCAAGCCCCTAAGGTTTTGGAACAAGGTTTTTTTTCGGATGAGAGCAAAATATGTATTTTCGTGATAAAAGGAAAAAAAACAGTATGGCCTTTGGTGGAGAACTAATTGTGGTTTGAGGTGTATGGCGACAGCCAGTGGTGTTCGGAAATTAACATTTATTGAAACAGTAATGAACCGAAATAGTTATATCCAATTTTAAGCATAATTTGCTGTCAAGTTTCCAGAAGTTGGAGCTGCAAGAAGAGTTTTGGTTTCAGCAAGACAATGACGTATAAAGTAAAGTTCTGGCTTTTTTATTATATAAAAAACAGTTGAGAACTCCTCCTCAATGTCCGGACCTGAATGCTATAAAGCATTTGTGGGACTTGCTTGACAGCAGAATCTGTCAACATACCATTACCTCCATAAATATCAAAAAGCAGATAATAATGGAGTAATAGGAAAAAATTACAACTGAAGATACAAGAAAATTTGTGGAATCCATGCCAAGATCTCTTACAGAGGTACTGACGAGAAAGGGTTATCCTACCAGTTATTAACACATCATTTTCTTCGAAACTAGAAGCCTGTACGCAGAATTTTGGGGTAGTGTTATTCTGTTCATGTTGTAGCATAAAATGAATTAAAACTATAATTTTAAGTATTAAAATGTAGCAAAATTATTATTAGTTTTAAGAGAAATGAATAAACTATATACTAAAACAAAGTTTGATGTAATACATAAAACATTAGCTGAGATATTTGCGTTTAAAGTTAAAATTTCAAATTTTTTTGTGGTGTACGCAGACTTTTTCGGGCAAGTATAAGTACATACATATATTTTGGCATAATTGAAGATATGCCTTAGCTACAATTCCAGCTGTATAATCTGGTTTTGTGCTTTAGTATATGTCAATTTTAGTTCATTTGTCATTTTGGTTATTCATTTCTTTATGGTTGGAGCGAATCGATATGGGTCTATGCTAAATTTCGTTAATGATTAAATAAAATAACATTGAAAACAGCTACCAAAAAATAATAAACTGACTGCTGCCAATTAGCATTGAACGCAAAGAATCATGCTACGTTGATTAGAATCGTTCTCCGGAATGCTTTATTGTTGTTCGAATGCTTGTAAAATTCTTAATTTTTTTGTTTGAATTCGGTCAGTTGCCTTGAAATCATGCAGCATATAAATTCTCTATGTACTATATACAATAACCTTCCCAAATAGAGCTATGAAAATTGGTTCGAGTGAATGTAAAAGTGGGGCATATTTTGAAAATCTATGAAGCCATTTTTCGATGATGAAAAAAAAAAATACATCTAAATGAATCACCCGTTATTATACTCATACAATACAATATTCTAAATTCAATCCTACTTAAATCCATACTTAAAAGTGTTTACTATTTGTAACTAAAGTTCAAACCGAATGACTGCAGTCAAGTTGACATTTTCAAGTGGGATAAAAAGTATAAAAACAATTTTATGCTTTATAAATTTTTATTAAATGTCGTTGCGGAATATTTTTATTTTTTCTTATTAGAAACAAAATTTATGTAAAACTTACTATGTATTATAAATAATTTAAAACATTTTGTTCTTGTTTTCTTCCTCTATTTTTTCCAGATTAAAAAATCGCGCGATACTGATATGAAAAATTCCAATAATAATGAAAGAAGCATAAAAAGCGGCAGCAATGGCAGTGGCGGAGGAGGGGGTGGAGTTAAAACCGGGGATAAAGATAACAACAACATCTGCGGTAAACACACATCATCAAATGGCAAATCCAATTGGAAGGTTAGTAGTAACAAAAAAAAAAAAAAAAAAAATAAAAAAAAATTTATTATTATTATTACAACTATCTATCGTATCTCTGTATCTGTATCTGTATCTGTGTATTGTATCATAAAAGAAATGGCAAAATGAGAGAAAGGGAATGAAATAAAATATAGAAACACAGACAGAAAGTGTAATTAATAAATTCATACGTAATCGTTGTTGGTAATTAAATATCTTAAGGAAGCGAACAGTAACAGCAAAATAAAAAAAATAAAATAGAAAGAAATGAACTAAAATAAATAAGAAAAGAAATTGTATAACATTTTATATGTAATATGGGGTCTCTCAATTGCTGAAACTCGTGTTTATTTAGCTTGTACTATGCTTGAAATTGAAACCAAAACTCACATTTTGAAAAATAGAAATGTAAAACTAACAAGAAAGTACACTGCAGTGGAGTGTTATGTACTTGAGATACTCTGTACCTTGTTTCAGGCTTCTTATATTCTTAAGTTGTCCGATCTTGAAATAAAACAAGCATGGTATTATGTTTCAAAGCTAATAATTATTCAAAATACGATCCTCTTAACTCAAGACGACGCTTGAAACGTTCAACCATAGACTTTTTAAACTCGCTTTTTGGAATGTTCTTTAGCATCTGTGTCACGGCTGTTTGTATGGCTGGTATGTCATCGTAAAAAGCTCCTTTCATTGAAATTTTCATTTTTAGGAAGAGAAAATAATCGCACGCCGATAGATCGATAGATAGGCGAATAGGCGGAGGAGAGTGGTCGATGAGACAAATCTGTTTTTTCATCAAAAATTCATTGACTTTTTTTTGTTTTGTGAGGTGTTGCATGATCATGCAATAAAAACAGCTCCTTCCTTGAGATTAATCGGGACTAACACGTAGAACTCTCGACCACAAACGATTTAAAACTTGTACATAATATACTCCATTGACAGTTTTACCTTCTGGAACAAATTCCTTGTGAACAATACCCTTGGAATTATAGAAAGTTATCAACATTGTCTTGATTCTTGACTTCTGAAAACGCAATTTTTTAGGTTTTGGCTCGTCTTTTGACTTCCATTCTGCAGATTGTCGCTTAGTTTCAGAATCATATTTAAAACATCATGTTTCATCACCAGCTATGAACGAATGAAGCAAATCTGGATCGTTTTCAGCTGTTGAAATGATGTCTTTGCAATGCTCATCATTTTTGATCATCATTTAACTGTGTGGAAGAAAAATTTACCTTTCTAACACTGCCAACATTTAATAGATGGCTCTACGTGTTCTATGATTTAAATTAAAAGTTCGGTTATTTTTATATCAAACCTTGTATGCGGAATACTTTATTAGAACCAGGGAATAAAACCGAAATGTATTTCGGTTTTTGGTTCCGTGTGTTTTGGTAAAAGGTTCTGTACCGGTACCAATTTATTTCGATATTTGGTTTCCGTACGGTTCTTGAATTTTAGTGTCAGTATACCGGTACGCTAACGGTTCCGGTGAATATTAAAATATTTGAAAAAGAAAGAAACAATTACTATTTTTATCGAATTAATAACATGTTATTTAAATGTTTTGAAATAAACTATTCTTTATTCAACAGAAATTATATACAAACATACTTAAATTGCTATACACTTCACAGATAGTGTGCATAGTATTATAATTTTGTTACGGAGTTTGTAATGCATTAAACGAAGCATCGGAGATACCAATAACCATTTCATTACAGTAAATATCAACTTGAAATTCTATATGGAGGTTACTTAAGGACAGAAGCATCATATATTATATTAATTGCCATGCCCCGCCTACTTTTATAGTTAGCACTCATAAACCCAAAGATCTTGGCAGTAATTTGTTTAGTACATGTGAAGAGTATAAATCTGTCAAAGCTGCTATACAAATACTTTTCTGTTCAGAAGTCAGCTTTAGGTTATATCGGGAGTCTAAATATAACTCACATAAAATGACACTATTCTCGAATAGAGTATACTAATTAAGAGTAAACCGTTTGCTAAATCAGTAGGTTTCTTACCAATTTGAATTTTACAAATAACGTAATCTAGCTTTAGTTAGTTAGCTTTCACTCTTCTATGCTCTTTATTAAACGTCAAAACCCGTTGAAGGGCAGAGAACAATTAAACTAGTTACGAATTATCTCTCTCTCTCTCTCTCTCTCTTAGTCTAAATTTCAAATTAAAAGCTACTTATAAAATTTACAATTATTTATAGTAAATATTTTACACTGAGTGATTATTCTTTATCTAGTCATTTTTACTTCCATTTTTTTAAATTCTTTTATTGGTTGACTTACTAAAATGATCACATTTGTTCTAAACTTGAAGTTTAGTCGTTGCAATTGTAGCGGTTCGTGTGAACGCTAACATCTTCAGTATCCCAGACACTTTCTATAAAAAAAAAACGGTATTTGCTACCGAAAAGTTGGTTCAGGAGTCATAACCGTTCTTCTTCTACAGATCCATCGTGTAGGTCAATAAATTGATTTTCGGTTCTTAATTTGAATCGATTTATTATACCATTCACACATAGTGTGAAATGGTATTATCAGTTTGTCTGAAAGTTTGTAACGCATTAAAGGAGGTATCGTAGACCGCATAAAGTATATATATTCTAGATCAGCGCGACGAGACAAGTCGATCTAGCCATGTGCGTCTGTCTCTCCGTCTGTATGTATGTTGTTGCGCACTTTTTTTTTGGGGTCCAATTTTAATGCTATGCAGTTGCATGCACTTCTTTTTATTGCAGTTTAGTAGAGTGTCAAGATTGTCCCGCCATGCCCACTTTTTGGGGTAGCCCCCATACAAATCCACCGCCCACTTTTGACTTTTTATATGACATCTTTTTTATTGTAGTCAATATCAACTTAATAATTGATATGGTAACTTCTAGTGGTCGGATGGTTGACATATACATTAATGGGTGGGACCTGCCCAATATTTGAGGTAGCCCCCATACAAACCTACTGCCCACTTTTGACTTTTTGTAGGAAAACTTCTTTACTAAAGTCAATATTAGGTTGAAATGCAATATGGTGCTTTATTTTGATCAGCCTCTTACTATACATAGACTAACGGGCGTGGCCCGCCCACTTTTTGGGGTAGCCCCATACAAACATACTGCCCACTTCTGTGTTTTTGTAAGAAAAACTTATTTATTAAAGTCAATATTAGGTTGAAATGCGATATGGTGCCTTTTTATAGATAGTCGCTTACCATGTATAGACTAATGGGCGTGGCCCGCCCACTTTTTGAGGTAGCCCCCATACAAACCCACAGTGCAATTTTGTGTTTTTTTATGAAAAAATTCTTCATTTAAGTCAATATTAGCTTGAAATTTGATTTTGTGCATTTTAATGGACAGCCGCTTCATATACATCATACAAAAGGGCCTGTCCCGCCCAACTTTTTGAGGTAGTCCCAAATAAACCAACAGCTCACTTTTATGCATTAGTATGGAAAACTTCAATATCAACTTGAAATTCGATATGGCGGCATCTTACACATCTACTACATCACTTCATACACATTTTTGGGCTAGCCCCTATTTAAACCCCCACTTTTATGTAAATAGAGTGAAGAGTGTAAATATTCACAAATTTGAAGTATCTTTCTTATAGTGTCTCAGATACATACATATGTACGTTCCAACGTCGGATAGATGGAAGGTGAAGGATATTGAAGCTCCGTTTGTACCGAAGTTAAAATTTGTTTTGTTTTTGATTTGATTTGATTTGCTTGCATACTATAAAGCTTTTGTTTGCATAAGCGCAGCAGCCATTAAACATTATCGCATTACGCAGAATTTTTATATTTGAAAGTTTTAGCGAATTGAATAATCTGGCGAAGAGCAAAATTCATGAATTCACTGACTAAGAAAGCGATTTGAAGTTGAATCTTGCTGATCTGCAAATTCAAATGCCATTCGACTTTAGAGTTAAAAAATGGAAAACTGTTGTAGAAGCATAATTTTTTATCCAACAACTGTTTACAATATAAAAAAAAAAAACGAAAAAATGTATATATTAGTGTCTTGCAAATGTAAACATCCTTCATACACAGAATACAGTGAGTTTGATTTTCAGTAAATTGTCAAGAAATAATTAAATAAATAAATAGAATAAGTAATTTTTTTTTTTTTTTGTATATTTACATTTAAAGTTGTACGAAACTGCGTTTTCTAGTTCGGCACCATGTTCCTCCAACAGTTGTTCAAATTATGATTGTCAGTTCGGTTTGAGCGCAAAACAAGGACGGTTGCATTGTTTTTTTGTTTTTTTTTTTGCAGCGAAAAAATACAAGTGTAGTGAATTTTTTAAGTTTTCTTATTCTTCACTGTGAACTGCATAAAAATATATTATATTATTTAGTGGCTACATGCCGGGAAATGACATATGTACACATGTATATAATTATTCTAAAAAAGTTTTTTAAATTTTTGTAATGCAAACAATTCTCGCTTTGACTCCAGTGTGTTTAAAGTTAAGAGAAGTGCATCAAAGTTGTAAAGTTTATTATATTTTGCTTTTTGTAAGTGGTGTAAGTAGTGCTTATCGAGCTTCTATGATGTACATATTTGTTGATTTTAGCAGGCTCAATGTGTTGATTCACTTGTTGTAAAATAAATTGAGTTATTTTAAACTATTGTAGTGTGCATGGCCAGCGCTCGACTCAATCGAATATTTGTTGTTATTACTATTTCAACGCGCGCTAATCATTACTACAAACAGTGACAGTCACCAAAATAATAGCAAAGCGCATACAAAGTACAATAAACGCGCGCAGAGTGTTATCAACTTGCAACTGGCTGCGCGCATTGTCTAAGATTTGTGTGTTTGTGTGTGTGTGTGTGTGTGTGTGTGTGTGTGTGTGTGTGTGTGTGTGTGTGTGTGTGTGTGTGTGCGCGCGCTTGAATTTCATGTAAAGCCTATGCGTGTTTAATTTAACGCTCAAAGTATTCAACTGATTTTGATAAAATATAGGTTGGCAGTTCTAAAAATGTTATATATACATACATATTTTTTTTGTCAAAATCGGTTGTATACTGTGAGCGTAGCAGTCGTCACAAAAAAAAAACCCGCTAGCTTACAAATATTGTATATATTTTATATATGTACATATATAGCTATATATATAAAGTCGGCTTAAAACAAAAATAAAGCAGAAAAGATTTTCTTTAACATTTTACTAAAGTATTGGCACGCATTTATTGAAAGACCCTCTACTAAATGCGTATCACGTGCGAGTGAAAGAAAAGTGAACGAAATGTGTGCAAAATTTTAATTGGATTTGCGTAGAGGAAGAGAGAGAGAGAGAGCATTAAGCAGGAAACGTCGACCGAATGACTGGCAAACAGACAGACGAGAGAGTCAAGAAGCCAGTCAGTAAGTGACCGTTATGCGTTCGTTCGAGTCACTTTTGCACTCTGCGCTGAATAGCGCACCACAAAAAAGAGAGCAAAGAAAATGATTAACTGTAAATAGTCGAAAAGAAAATTATAAAAAAAGAGAAAGAAATGGGCGCAAAATGCATTTGTATGAAATTTCACCGGGCTGACAGAATCCAATTGGAATGCATCGCGGTTTCGGTCAGCTGATTACGATATTGCTTGCAGCTACACATAAACACACACATAAACACACACACACAAACACACTCACTCACACAGACACTCACATACACATGCAAAAACAAATATTGTACAGTGAAGCCGCTGATCTTAATTGATGATCTTAAAAAAATTATTGGCCTAATCGAGTAAAGTGCAAGAAAGTAGTTGTAATTTTCAGAACATCTCTCTTCGAATTGTTGCCCTGTTTTATAATACGAAGAAATAAAAATTGGTACGGAAAACTGTTTTGAAGATTTGGCTATTTACAGAAACATTTCAAGTTTTCAGCCTTTTTTTTATAGAGATGTTGATAGAGATGTACTACAAGTATAGTGTGTTTATTTTCGACGTTCCATTTTCCGTTTTCCGACAGGCATTAAACTGTCATAAATTGGTCAGATCTGCGCTAACGTCATTTGTGCCCAGTTTGGTTTGCCATTTTATCATTTCGAAAATCTTAGATCATTTGGACAGATCATACGGTCAACAGAATCGTACATTTGAGCGACTAATTCGATTAACCACTCATCATTTTCGCAATACATGTATACTCTAAATAAGATAGGATCGAAAATTGGCCTTCCAGCATGTGCCACAAGCCCGAAATTATATTTGAACACGCATAAACGCCGTTAATGTTGCTTTTTCTTATCAAAGAATCAAACAATATTCAATATTTAATCAAAGTGTTTGTTGTCATTAAAAAGTATTTTCTAACAAAAGCTAACGGTGTCCTCAATGCAGGAATACCTGAATGAAATGTGCTGCCGGAAATCAAGCAATTTTTCTTTTCCAAAAATCAAGATTTTTGTATAAAGTCTAGCGAAAATGTTTACTCTGTGAAATCAATAAGAGATGCGGTTCATTGAAGCAATTAAGCTTCAGTCACCACATAGAGACCCCAAAGACTTTTTGGTCAAAAATCGCACACTCGCAGCTTAGATACTATAATGTTTCTTACGTAGATAGTCAGGAATTCGTTTTCGATTCAATCATGTAATTCTCTAATGTAGACTTCAATGACGTTGTTTTTGTTGTCAGAAAATAGTGTCATGAAGAAATTCGCAGTGAAAATGGAAAAATAATGGTATATTTTGAAAACCATGGAGTCGATCACGATTATACGAAATTAATTCAGTCCGAGCTGATAAGAGTTATGGAGAATCTGCGCTGAGCAGCCGATCGAAAACAGTATCCCATTGATTTTACCGTGCTGCGAACCAAATGCCTAGCGTATCTGTTAATAGCATTTTTGAAATGTTTCGTTTTTTTTATATTGGCAAGTTTTATTAGAAAATTTTAATAAAAATAGGTTAAAATTGTAGTTTGATCAAAAAACGGAAATTATACATGTTATTGACATGATAACGTCTATTAAATCCCCATACGAAAAGTCACGTACACCTCAGTCGTGCGTGCAAGCGTGAGCGCGGAACAAGCGATAGAGAGGCACGATCGTTAAAAGCGTTCGGCTTGTGAAGCATTGGCTTGTGAAAGCTATAGTTATGTGTGTGTGTGTGTGTGTGTGTGTGTGTGTGTGTGTGTGTGTGTGTGTGTGTGTGTGTGTGTGCGCGCGCTTGAATTTCATGTAAAGCCTATGCGTGTTTAATTTAACGCTCAAAGTATTCAACTGATTTTGATAAAATATAGGTTGGCAGTTCTAAAAATGTTATATATACATACATATTTTTTTTGTCAAAATCGGTTGTATACTGTGAGCGTAGCAGTCGTCACAAAAAAAAAACCCGCTAGCTTACAAATATTGTATATATTTTATATATGTACATATATAGCTATATATATAAAGTCGGCTTAAAACAAAAATAAAGCAGAAAAGATTTTCTTTAACATTTTACTAAAGTATTGGCACGCATTTATTGAAAGACCCTCTACTAAATGCGTATCACGTGCGAGTGAAAGAAAAGTGAACGAAATGTGTGCAAAATTTTAATTGGATTTGCGTAGAGGAAGAGAGAGAGAGAGAGCATTAAGCAGGAAACGTCGACCGAATGACTGGCAAACAGACAGACGAGAGAGTCAAGAAGCCAGTCAGTAAGTGACCGTTATGCGTTCGTTCGAGTCACTTTTGCACTCTGCGCTGAATAGCGCACCACAAAAAAGAGAGCAAAGAAAATGATTAACTGTAAATAGTCGAAAAGAAAATTATAAAAAAAGAGAAAGAAATGGGCGCAAAATGCATTTGTATGAAATTTCACCGGGCTGACAGAATCCAATTGGAATGCATCGCGGTTTCGGTCAGCTGATTACGATATTGCTTGCAGCTACACATAAACACACACATAAACACACACACACAAACACACTCACTCACACAGACACTCACATACACATGCAAAAACAAATATTGTACAGTGAAGCCGCTGATCTTAATTGATGATCTTAAAAAAATTATTGGCCTAATCGAGTAAAGTGCAAGAAAGTAGTTGTAATTTTCAGAACATCTCTCTTCGAATTGTTGCCCTGTTTTATAATACGAAGAAATAAAAATTGGTACGGAAAACTGTTTTGAAGATTTGGCTATTTACAGAAACATTTCAAGTTTTCAGCCTTTTTTTTATAGAGATGTTGATAGAGATGTACTACAAGTATAGTGTGTTTATTTTCGACGTTCCATTTTCCGTTTTCCGACAGGCATTAAACTGTCATAAATTGGTCAGATCTGCGCTAACGTCATTTGTGCCCAGTTTGGTTTGCCATTTTATCATTTCGAAAATCTTAGATCATTTGGACAGATCATACGGTCAACAGAATCGTACATTTGAGCGACTAATTCGATTAACCACTCATCATTTTCGCAATACATGTATACTCTAAATAAGATAGGATCGAAAATTGGCCTTCCAGCATGTGCCACAAGCCCGAAATTATATTTGAACACGCATAAACGCCGTTAATGTTGCTTTTTCTTATCAAAGAATCAAACAATATTCAATATTTAATCAAAGTGTTTGTTGTCATTAAAAAGTATTTTCTAACAAAAGCTAACGGTGTCCTCAATGCAGGAATACCTGAATGAAATGTGCTGCCGGAAATCAAGCAATTTTTCTTTTCCAAAAATCAAGATTTTTGTATAAAGTCTAGCGAAAATGTTTACTCTGTGAAATCAATAAGAGATGCGGTTCATTGAAGCAATTAAGCTTCAGTCACCACATAGAGACCCCAAAGACTTTTTGGTCAAAAATCGCACACTCGCAGCTTAGATACTATAATGTTTCTTACGTAGATAGTCAGGAATTCGTTTTCGATTCAATCATGTAATTCTCTAATGTAGACTTCAATGACGTTGTTTTTGTTGTCAGAAAATAGTGTCATGAAGAAATTCGCAGTGAAAATGGAAAAATAATGGTATATTTTGAAAACCATGGAGTCGATCACGATTATACGAAATTAATTCAGTCCGAGCTGATAAGAGTTATGGAGAATCTGCGCTGAGCAGCCGATCGAAAACAGTATCCCATTGATTTTACCGTGCTGCGAACCAAATGCCTAGCGTATCTGTTAATAGCATTTTTGAAATGTTTCGTTTTTTTTATATTGGCAAGTTTTATTAGAAAATTTTAATAAAAATAGGTTAAAATTGTAGTTTGATCAAAAAACGGAAATTATACATGTTATTGACATGATAACGTCTATTAAATCCCCATACGAAAAGTCACGTACACCTCAGTCGTGCGTGCAAGCGTGAGCGCGGAACAAGCGATAGAGAGGCACGATCGTTAAAAGCGTTCGGCTTGTGAAGCATTGGCTTGTGAAAGCTATAGTTATGTGTGTGTGTGTGTGTGTGTGTGTGTGTGTGTGTGTGTGTGTGTGTGTGTGTGTGTGTGTGTGTGTGTGTGTGTGTGTGTGTGTGTGTGTGTGTGTGTGTGTGAGTGTGTGTTTGAGTATTAGTGTTAACTAGCGCGCGGTACGGTGCTGCGCTGTGCATGTTGATGAAAGCAAAGTTGTCAGTCTCTTTGTATATGCATAATATGCACTTGGTAGAATATACGCGCATGGTAGAATATACACATACATATGTACATACATATATGAAAATAACAGTAGCGTTGTCTTGATGTTGGCGCCTGTCTGTAAGTTTTAGTTAATTGTACCCTGCACGCTGTGGAACAAGCGTATAATAAGTTTGCTCGAATGTATGTAACGGGCAGAATAAATATGTATATATTACAATATATTATATATGTATATATTATGTTGTCGTCCATAAACCGACCTTACAGACAACCATTTTTTGTTTTTGTTTGTAAAAACGTAAAACAGGCAAACAAAAAACCGTTCATGTACCCGTAAACGAGGACATCTGGTTGTCTTTATTATCAGAGTTACAAATTTAGATTAGCACAAAAAAATATATTTAATCTATTCTCGGCATACGGGTAAACAATTTATATAAATAATAATAATCCTAATATCTAATGTATTGCCAGATTTTTCATATATTTTGGAATTGTAACCGATAGTTGGGAGTGTAAAAAAAACTTTCGTGATTTTAATTACATTTCAAAAGTATATGAAAAAATCTCAATAATAAGCATTTTATAAGTATGGAAATCGATGGTGTAATCGGAAGGGAAGTATCAGAAAATTGCATACAAACATTTCAAGTAGTGTTTTCTGCAGAGTTTAAAACCAGAACCGGACCCGTTAGCTATTAAATTAACCGATTCAAATTGAGAACTGAAAACGGAATCAGAACCGAAATTTTAATTTTTAAAACTGGAACCCTTTTTTTTATAAATTTTTTCTAAGAAAACTATTTACTTATGCATAATGTTCAAAGAAAATCGAAAAAGCGCTGTTACCGGTACGTACCAAAACCAGAACCAAACCCGAAATTGCGGGTTTATGGCCTGGTTTTCTTATTTAAATTCGCGACATAAAATTTTTAACAATAAAGAAAATTAAGCATATGACGCTTTGTGTTATAGTAAGTTCCGTGAGTTTTTTTTTTGCAAATTTGGTTCTCCAAAATCATTTAAATGACAGTCACGCTAACGGCAGAACGTTTTTGGAGTTTATATAACTTGAAAAATCATGTTTAGGGTAAAACCTTTCGATTAAGCTATGTATATATAATCTTATTTGGTTTGTGCGCACATTTTGTAGGATTAATACATGTTTTGGAGCTATTTTTGATACACACAACAATCTTTCAATTTGAAAGTAGCTTATGAGCATTAGATGCTTGAAATATAAGCTACATGTATACATGAATGTTACAAATATTGATAGCTGCATTAAATCAGTTGCAACACAAATCGTAGTTTCACTGTACTAATGCCAATATTCATATTTTTGTAACTCTTTAGGTTGGTAATTATGTATGTACGAATGAATATATTGTATAAATCTGTGCATAATTTCATCATAACTTTATTTCTCGCATTATGCACATAACAACTTAAGATACATATGTATGTATGTATATACGAGTACGTGTATCTTTTTGCCTGTCCGATACAACTTGACATGCTCAATAAAACGCGACGAAATGGTACACTTTGTTTATTTTTTTTATATATGTACATACATATATATATGTAGTGTAAGTACGTAATAGCATTTTGTGAAATGAGGAAATTATTTCTGCTAAATTGAGAGTTACATACGAGTATATATCGTATATACTTATATGTATCTTTAATGTATGTATGTAGATACTTTAATGTATAAGTATATCTTTTAATTATATTAAGACAGCAAGCTACATATGATATGTATGCAATTACACTATGTATGTATTTAGAATGGTATGAAGTGAACAAAAAAAAAAAATAATAATATTGAAATAAAAAGGTTAAAGTCACGTTTCTGCCGTGCGCAGCTTCCATAAATTAATTTCTTACTAGCAGATACATATGTATGTATGTATTTCTTTATCAAGCATTTTATTCTAACTTGTTCATACTCTAGTGACCATTTGATCTGTTTTCTGTCGAACCATATACATATTGTAGATACATACGTGTATATATATATATATATATATATATATATATATATATATATATATATATATATATATATATATATATATATATATATATATATATATATATATATATATATATATATATATGTATGTATAGGTATAGTGATGTAGTAATTCGTATTCTTGTTGTTGAAAATTAGGCCGCACGCGGTGACCTGTTTTAACTGATTACTACCGCTGTTCAATGCTTAACACTTAAGCTTTTGATTAACTTTTGTTATGCATATGTTTATTATTATGTGACTTCAGCTTCTGTTGCAATTTCTTTTTGAAATTATCTAAAAGATACAAAAACTAAAAAATGTATCTGATGCTGATACAATGCTTACAAATGTATCTTCTATTGCCAAGCGTATATAAATAAGTACATACTAATTACTTCCAAATTAATATATGTTTGTTCAATTTTATTGTAAGTATACTAGCCGTTTTACCCGGCGTTGCTCGGTGCAGATTGTTTAAAATGCAAATCGATTTTGTAAACGATAGCATAAAGAAAATTTCCCATAAAGTTTGCACCCGTCTTGACGAGCTAAAAACCAAGTGACGAAAGCTAATCTGCAATTTACAAAACTACTGATATCATATACATATATGTATGTAGATATAGCTTTCTCATTCTCGGCACATAGTGTGAAATGGTATTATCAGTTTGTCTAAAAGTTTGTAACGCATTTAAGGAGGTATCGTAGACCACATAAAGTATATATATATATATATATATATATATATATATATATATATATATATATATATATATATATATATATATATATATATATATATATATATATATATATATATATATATATATATATATATATATATATATATATATATATATATATATATATATATATATATATATATATATATATATATATATATATATATATATATATATTCTTGATCAGCTCGACAAGACGAGTCGATCTAGCCATGTCCGTCTTTCTGTCCGTCTGTATGTTGTTGCGCATTTTTTTGGGCACCAATTTGTATGCTATTCACGTAAAAGTTGGCACATACACTTCTTTTTATTGCAGTTTAATAGAGCATCAAGATTGACCCGCCACTCCCACAAACCCATCACCCATTTTTGACTTTTTGTATGAAAAACTTTTTAATTGTAGTCAATATCAACTTAATAATTGATGTGGTAGCTTCTAGTGGACGGACGCTTCACATATTCATTAATGGGTGGGACCCGCCCACTTTTTGGTGTAGCCACCATACAAACCTATTGCCCACTTTTGTGTATTTGTATGAAAAACTTCATTCTTAAAGTCAATATTAGGTTGAAATGCGATGTGGTGCCTTTTTATGGAGAGCCGCTTAACATACATACATTGACTAATGGGCGTGTCCCGACCACTGTTTTGGGGTAGCACCCATACAAACCCACCGCCCACTTTTGTCTTTATTTAAATCAATAACAGCTTAAAATTCGATTTGGTGGATTTTAGTGGACAACCGCTTCAAATACATAAACAAATGAACAAATCCACTGCTCGCTTTTATGCATTTGTATGAAAAACGTCAATATCAACTTGAAATTCGCTATGGTGGCATCTTATGGAGCGGCTTGCGTTGTTTTGTTGTTTGCGTCTTCATGTTGCCTGATCATGTATATACGAATACAAAATACCCTATCCCTTAGCGTACATAGTATAATAAATATATACTAAAACATGATCAACGCAACACATTAACGCAAGGCGCTGCCGTTATTCTCATGTATAGATTCTAGTGAGAAAGAAAATCACTTAGCATTTAATTCCTTCACTAACAAAGAATCAAAAGAATGAGTAGCTCTATGAGTCGCGTTTGAAGTTGGCTGATTCATACCAAGACTCAGACTCAAACAGTGCATCGTCATGCGGGTTCTGCGTCAGAGTGTCGATGTTGTTATTGAATTTGAGTTTCAATTAAAATTGAGTTGTAGAAATAAAGTGTAATAAAATATACAATATGTGTAATAATTTGTTTTTTCATATTTCGGGCTGTATCTCGACCAAAACTTGATAAATGTTGGTTTTTAAGTTCTCTAAAGTTTGAGGATTATCTACATAAACACGATATTATGCATAGCAAAAAGCCAAACCCTGTCAAATCGCATAATCTTGATGGACAATTGATATAGCAAAACCATGAAATTTCTTTTACTGGAGAATTCACGCGCATTAAAGACAAATTTAGACGTGTTGTGTTGCCTTCTTTACGATTTGCGATATCGTCCAAGTCGAAATCTTCAATTGTTGGCCAAAAAACGAGCGTTTATCACGGCTCTGCATTGACGGCAACAGTCCTTCCAAAGTCATTATTAGAATAAATACTGCCCGAGGAAGATTCTATGTTTAAGAACCTCTCTTCAACTTTTGTACGTCTGTCAGCGCTCCTAATGCGATAATTTTTTGTAAACACCGAGTGACAAATAGGCCTCATCGGTAAAGAACATTTTGTTCGAAGCCGTTCGTAGCATCACCACTATTGTAATAGGTTTTAACATTTTTAACATATTGTTCGTTAGTTAAATGATACATTATCGCTTGGAAGAACAGATCTATTTGAAAGACAACGGATAGCTCTACGATTTTAAAACCCCATTATGTAAGGTTGCTGCATGCGGTTCCTTTGTTTTCAGTTGGCAGAATAGAGAGAAAACTACTAGCAGTCCTGCTCTAACCACTGAAGGAACAGACAATCTGGCGCCTTATATCATTCCATCATGGCACCCACATGAATTACTCGAACATTTTTATCGTTCTTCATATTCTTCGAATGCTGAAGGTAAAAGAAAAAGTTTGGTATGCTACGTGGACTTTGTTATTTTCTATACAAAGCACAAACAGTTTCGTATGTATTGGTGTGCATTAGCAACGAAATCGAAACGGTTCGGACGTTTTCGTGTGGCCCATAATAATCTCTGAAAATTCCACTATCTTTCAATGAAGGTCTTGTCGAATTCGGTGAAGCCGTTTCCGAGATTAACAAGGGCAAACAAATAGACAGACAGACAGACAGACAGACAGACAGACAGACAGACAGACTTATAACGCAAGCAAACTATATTAACATGTCTTTTAACCATTAAATTTTCGTTCCTACCAAGGCCTGATAATACTCCCAGTTGCATACTAAAACAATGTTCTAACTTTATTTGTTTTCCTTTATTTTTTTTTTTAATCTATTCATTAGGTTAGATTGGAAAGAAACTATCATAATTCCACTATATAAGATGATAATCTAGGCGTATTGTTAAGTTGATGTTCTTGGCTTTATTAAACGTTGGTCTCAGCAATTTTATGTCTCTATAATATCACTTAAGTCCTCTCTACTTCTCTTGTTTACGCGATTTTAGAATTCAGCTCCTGCATTGAGTCGGTTTAAAAAATATTTCTTCATTTTACTCATAGCGATCCCCCGTTATAAATTTTCCACCCTGCCATGATAGATTAAAATTAATTGCATCTATTGCCCCAATCTATGCTCTCTGCTGCTTTGCTTCACAAACTTCTTAATGGTGAAATAAATTCTACTTACTTGCTTCAGTTCTTATTACTAAATGTCATAGGGGTTAAATCGGGACTTCTTGGAGGCCAATTTATGTCACCTCTCCTGGAGATCAATTTGCCAGGAAAAATTTCATGAACTCGTGGTAGAGACCTGTTGGACGTGTGTGAAATTGCTAAAAATGCGGAACAATGATGATCTATGCACGTTTAAAGCAACAGCACGTTTCCGAATCGAAAGGTCCGGGTTGCCACGAACAGACAGAGTAACACTGTCTACGTTTTCGAACGTTCTCGAAGACCTTGGACGCCCGGATTTTGATTATTCCAGCGTCGAACTGGTCTCATCAAACTTCTCGACCCATTTTCTAAATACTGCAGAATTTTCTACGCGCTACAGTCGCTGAATTACCGATTTTGTAAAACTCACGATCCGCTCCCGAGAAACGCTCCATAGCGGCTAAATTCCCAAAAGCTAGGCTACCGATTGACATACCCCCCGCGCCCTCCGGAATAGTTGCGTTCACGCAATCAGCAAATCAAATGTGAACTTTCTTTGGAGACACCCTGTATTAACATTTTTGACGATAAATCGCTCACTATTTTGATCGGCTGGATCACACTGGATGTTGTTTTAAGTAAAATCATACATCGGTAAACGCATATATACCGTTATTTAAGTGAATGACTCAAATGGAATATACTTATTAGTAACCAGTACAATTCAGCGCATCAAAATTAACAAAATGTATATCTTTTTTGCTGTAAACTAGTGTAATTTCATTAAATCATTCATTAAAAAATTTGACATGTAAACAAATTCAGCTGTTTAGTGGTTCCGTTTTACGAGTACTTGCGATTTGCTTGCGACTTCAATGTAAACACATTTTAGGAACTACAAGTACTGCCGGAGCCAACATATTTTTTTTCTCTTAATACTTATGCATTAAATGCATTTTTTTTTAAATTTATTTTCACTTATTTTAATATTAAATTCATGTTGGCATTTACGAATTTTGTATATTATATTTAATTAATTTAACTATTTTTAAACATGATCGCTTTTGTTGCTAATTTTCGATACAGCGGCTTCCTTAAAATTCAGTTGATGTTAGTTTTGCGTGTGAAGTTTGCATATTTTGCACTTCGCGAAAT
>JAWNNQ010000500.1:0-91326 GCA_035044765.1 Leucophenga montana
TCGCATCACTCGTGAACGGATGGAAAAATTTCGCTAAATCTTTTTTTGTTGTGTTTATTATTGTCAGGAGAAGGTTCATATGAAAGAAAAAATTAAGAAAGTGGAGCGGAACATTAGAAAATTTCGAACATCTGCGTTGTAAAAACTATTTGTGAATTATAAGTGCTATTATATTTTAGTCGAAGTTTATTATTAAGTTTCAAGCCAAAATAGCTGAAAATTGTGCAAAACATTTTATTTGTGCTCATCTACTCGGTGGTTGGAGAAGGGGTGGAAGGGACAGGAGAAGAGGGGTAGGACAATTGGAGGTAGTGTAAAGGAGCATGAGGAAAGTGGGGTAGAGGGAAGGTGGGGCAGGGGAAGAAGAGGTAGGGGGAAGAAGAGATAGAGGAAAGCGCAGCAACGCGTCGGGTTCCTTTTAAAAAGGAAGAAGAGGTAGGGATGTGGGGGAAGGAAAAGGTGAGTGTTGGGAAAGGGATAGAAGGGGAAGAGGGCAGGGGAAGAGGCAGGAGGAAGATGGCTAGGGGAATGGGAGGTAGGGTAAGGAACATTGGGAAGGAGGGTTAATGGCAAGGGGAGTGGCAGCAACGCGCTGGGTACCATTTAAGATAGAGGGATGAAATGTTGTATAAATGTGAATAGGTTCGAAGGGGGAAGTGAAAAGGGGCGGTAAAGTAAGGATTGGTAGGGGAAGGGGCAGAGGAATGGGGGCAGCGTAAGGAGAGGTTGTAGAACGGGTGGAAAGGACAAGAGGAGAGGGGTTGGAGAATTTAATGTAGAGTAAAGGGGCATGGGGAAGGTGGGGCGGGGAAAAGGGGGACAGGGGGAAAGGAGGCGGTTAAGTAAGGATTGGCAGGGGAAGGGGGCAGAGGAATGAGGGCAGCGAAGGGGAGGTTGTAGAACGGGTAGAAAGGACAGGAGAAGAGGGGTTGGACAATTGGAGGTAGAGTAAAGGGGCATGGGGAAGGTTGGGCAGGGAAAAGGGGGAACAGGGGGAAGGAGAGGCTAGGGGAACGACAAAAAAAAAACGAAATAACATATTAATTTTTTCATAGACTATAAGGTATTCAAATTTTTATATTGAAACTCTGTATAATAGTTTAAGTAATGACACACCCATTATAATAGTTATATAAAATTGGTGCATCCGAACATAACAGTTAATTTATGATATTATTAGTTAAAAATGGCGCGTTGCTGCCCTTCTCCCTGCCCCACTTCGCCCATTATTGGAACTTATTCAGATAAGCGGCATATACATGCATACTTTTTTAAACAAATGCTTGTTTTTGCATTACATTAAAACCCAAATTCTATTAACAAAAATTTGATTAATTAAAAGTTAAACTTTCAAAAAGCCAACGGTTTTCTTTTATTCTTGCCTCTCGTCCCGCACACATGACCATTTTAGGCAAACACATGATCGCTAGACGATTTTGTAGCTATCAGCTTTTTGTCGTCTATTCAGAGCAGCAGATGTGGTTAAAATGTTTGCGTTGTATTTGTTTTAAATTAATTAAATAAATGCGTTAATTCAATCTTCATAAATTATAGCCTATGTGTTATTCTGATATATGTATTATTGTAAAGTTTCATTAAAATCCATTTAGTAGTTTTTGCGTGAAGGAGTAATAAACATACACACATCCACACATCCATACAAACTTTCGCGTTTAAAATATTAGTAGGATTATCGAACCAATTGTAAAATTGCTTTCGAACTTGTTTACGAGCTAATTAGAAAAAGAAAACAGTAAAGATCGGACGATCGAAATTGCATAAGTCAGTCTTGGATGACCACCAAAGAGAATAGACATACTATTCTTAATTCTAAATGATTATATAATCAAAAGTATTTTTAAATTATAAAATAAAAATAGAAAGTATAAAACTCAAATATTCCTTTATTTAACTTGTATGTATGTATGTACATCACGTACATATGTACGTCAATATTTGGATTTTTCACAATTTTTTGTTGTGTTAACAGTCACATCAAATTTAAATTTTTATAGATGTGAAACTATGTTCCTTGCAATTTGATAAATGTGTCATATCACTCTAGACGGTAATCCACGCAAGTGACGAAAGTCCACCTCAGTGTGGCTGCGAAACGTGTTATACTTACCATTTAAAAGGTCTTGAAACAACTTTCAGAAAATGTTAAAACATATAATATCGGGTCACCCCAGTCCGAAATATAAGGGGTTGAAAAATACCCACCCTTAGTTTATAAGAGTATAACAGGTTTATGTTAACGCTGCATAACAGTAACAGCAGCTTAACAGTAACAGCCATTAGTATGACGCATTAGGAAAAATAACTAATTTTGCACACTCTGATATTTGATATTTGATGTTATATCTCGGTTCACGGAATTTTTAGAGCAAATTTGCGCAATCTCACGAAGTTTTATCACTCCAAATATGAGGACGAAAATTTGGTTCGTCAAAATCGTAAAATGTACTTTTCAAAATTTATTTTGACCTATATTTTTTTAAGTAGGTATTGTACAGCACCATGCTAGCTGGTGGGGCTAGGTGGGGCTATCACCTCAAACATATTTTTTATTTATTTTTGACACCGAGACGAGTCCAACGAGCCCGAGATCACAAAAATCGATCCACCCAAAGTTATGAATTTTGGAAGAAATTTGACGAGTTAATGAAATAGTTGGTGTGTTTGAATCCTTTAGAAAACAAAAATTTTATTGATACAGGATTTTAGTACACAAAAAATTAAGAAACTTTTGTTCTACAACATTTTTCAAAATGGCGGATTTTAGACACCACGAGCCCCAATACCGCTAAGTGTGGGTATTTTTCAACCCCCTATATTTCGGACTGGGGTGATACGATATTATATGTTTTAACATTTTCTAAAAGTATGTTTCAAGACCTTTTTAATGGTATGTAACACGTTTCGATCGGACTTACCAGTAAAAACTTCAATATTGCGCGTATAATATAGTGCTCGCGCAGCAGCCACACTGGGGTGGGCTTTCGACACTTGCGTGGACTACCATCCACAGTGATAAAAAAATTAAATTAAAAAGAATCTAACAAAAAAAATCGTTTACTGCGGTGGAACCGAAGCTTTAATGTCGTTCACTCGAAGTTTCAAGTTGTGTAGCAGGTATAAAGAAAAATATAATTGTAAAAGCTAAAAATATGAAGGTGGGTGAAAAGTTTGTTGGTGGCTACCCCTAAAAGTGGGCGAGAATGCACTATGTCAATATGGAATTTCTATTTGGCTGCAAGAAAAATAAGTCTATGTGACCACTTTTAACTGGATATCATTAAAATTGGTCCCCAAAGTATGCGTAACATCATCCAGACTAACATAGCTTGATCGTCTCGTCTCGTCGAGCTGATTACAGAGACTTTTAAAGAGAAAATTTTCGTGCGATAATTTGTCTTTGATTTTATTAATTGCATTGATGAACTTCATTCTTTATTTGACAAATGACCAGTGTATAAGGATGGCACTTGAGCACTTGAGAGCTATAAAAATTGATTCAAGCGGTGCAACAAGAGTAACTTGAAATTTCATAACTCACTCATTTTACCGTAGTGGTAAAATAAATAATTTCAGTTGCTAATTTTTTCAATATGTTTGTTATAATTTTATAGTATGCCTTGATTTGCATCAAAAATTTATTAGCATACGTTGTAATATAAATTGTAGAAAGCAAAATTTGGAGACAAATCAAGGCCTACTATGAAAATATTTGACAGTTGTGGATTGGTAAGGATAATTTTGTTGCGCAAATTTCAAAGAATATTTTTTATGGAGCGGCGGTTGAATACAAGTCCTCTGGAATGCTAGACAGTTAAGCTTTCGAGTTCTTAAACACTGGTACAAGTGAACAATTTATACAATATCAGCTATTATTAATTGGATTCATCTTTTGAATGTACGAGTATATAGTTGGCCAATATAAAAACAACTATTATTTAAAAAATAATTGCTTCAATTCAAACATGTTCGATCCAACAAAGTAAAGTGTTTTTGTATGGGAACTGTACTTGATCTGCTTATGGTTATAAAACGTCCCCATACCAACTTTAAAGCCGTAATTTTAAAGATTGATGGAATACGGAGCAGACAATACACAGACAGAGAGACCGACAAACGGGCATGGCTAGACATGGCTACTCGTCTTGTCGTGCTCATAAAGAATGTATATACTCGGGGGTGTCATAGAAATATCTAGACAAAATTCCGTCTGGTGATTTTAATTTCGTAGGTATCACAGAAATCTCGTAGATTTCATTCAAAGCAATGCTTAATGCACATTCACATATTTGTGCTACGCAGAGTTGTCGTGTACAACAAAAATAGATTACAGACTATGTAAATGAAATGTTTGCAGATTTACTTAGAGAACATTGCGAAGTCCTATATTTGGTGTGATGTGTCTGACTCATTTATTGTATTAATATAATTATTTTGGAAAATACCCGAATACACAAAATGATTTGTGTTGAGAGAAAAAATTTATTTTGTATTTTCAACTCTGATGTTATTAAATATTTTTATCTGTCATTCGTTTTCAAATAAATACACATTTATATTATTAAAATATATTATTTAAATTAAATAATAAAATGTGCTAAATTTTTAAATCCTAAAACGAAGTTACGAAGAAAATACATTCAACTTGCACATAAACAAAATTTTACCTTATGGTTTGATGAGTTTACATATGCAATCAACAATTTCACCTAGCAAAAGGCTGTTGAACTTCAAACAGTTTAAAAAGAATTGGGGAGAAAGAGACTTCTGTGAAACACCAGACTGAGCAGGGTCTACGCTAGTGTACAATACTTTTTAGCTTATCTACTTTGTCGGGTGCACATGCTGAATGTGCAAATAACCTAGTCATGGTTTGTGCACATATGTTCGTTTAAACAATAACAACCATAAACTTAGCTCTTTTGTATTTTGTATTTTGTAGTTTTTTCTTTTTTACTTTGTATTAATATTACTAGAAACTGCAAGATAAAAATAGTAATAGACAATTTACTGCTAGTTTCTCATAGGGACTCGAAAAGTTACGTTCCGTTTATTATGCTTATACTTGTACCGAAGATAGTACATAACTCATGGATATTATTGCACCGTTGCATAAAAGTTCCAAGTAGGTACTAGTTTGAGTATATATTGGATATACATCACTATTGACGGTAGTCCACTCAAGTGACGAAAGCCCACCTTAGTTTGGCTGCAGCACGAGCACTATATTATACGCGCAATATCGAAGTTTTTACTGGTAAGTCCATTAAAAAGGTCTTGAAACATACTTTCAGAAAATGTTTAATCATATAAAATCGGATCACCCCAGCCCGAAATATAGGTGGTTGAAAAATACCCACCCTTAGCAGTATTGTGACCCGTGGGAGGATATAACCTCAAAGCTATTTTTTATTTATTCTTGATGCCGAGACGAGACCAACGAGCCCAAGATCAGATCAAGATCATTCACTGAAAAGTTGTGAATTTTATTTGTTTGTTTCAATCCTCTAGAAAACCAAAATTTTTTTGATACGAGATTTTAGTACACAAAAAACTAAGAAGAAGCTTTGGCGGGAAAAGCTCAAAGAAAGCTTTAATTTCAATTGGTTACTGTGGCCAAATGGCTTAATATTTTTCAACGTGTAATAGCTCGTTGGAAACGTCTTTTGAATACCTTTGGCGAACGCTCAATTACATATTGCAATCGATTCCAACCTTACAAATGAAAAATATAAATAAATAAATATAAATAAATAAATTGGTATCAGAAGTTTTGTGAGTTGCAAGTAGGCTTTCGTCACTTGGTTTTTATCTCGTCAAGAGGTTTTTTTATTTGACACAAAAGACATGCAAATATTTAAAACTTTTACAATGTAGTACGCATTTAAAAATGCATAGAACAACTTGAGGTAAGACTACTTTTTGGTTCGTTGCTTTTGAAAGTGTGAGGTATAATTGTATACTTCTGTTTAGTGTCTTTTACACTATCCCACAAAAAATTAGAGTGTTATGAGTACCAAATTAAATTTTACCTTTATTATTAAATATTTCCGTACAAGTCGAACCTGATCTTGAAGACTATTCGAGTATGTACATGTAAGTAAAATTTTGGCTCCAATATTTAAGTAAGTGTGAGTTTTAACAATTGTATCATAGTAGTTTTTAGTTGGATAGTAGAAAAATAATCGTATCATTGAGGGCTTATGCTATTTTATTGGAATTAGCATTAGTAATATCCACATCATAATATGGGGGATGGGGTCGTTTGCAGAAGTGAAAACTTCTTTAGCCGTTTCTCTTGGGAGCGGTCAAATTACGATTCTTTTGCAAACGGCTCAAGCAGCTCACAAACGTCCGCTAGGACACGTATCCCCTGGGTAATCCACGGAATCTCCGTGGTGAGCAAATTGTGAGAAGGTAACCACTCCCCTTAATTAGGGGTTGGTGCACTGGGTTTGGTTCCCGCCACCGCAAAAAAAACGTACCAGTGAAGACACAAAGAAGCCTCGGATAAAATCCCCCAATGATGACGACCCCCGCAAACGTTTTAAGGACCATGATTTACGGATATGCACCTAGAATGTCCTGACCCTCCACAGGGCTGGTGCAGATATCCAGCTGGCTGATGTCCTCGACAACTTTAAGGCTGACATCAGCGCAATACAGAAAATGTGACATCTATTATAGTTGCCATGCGAAGAAGCACGAATTTGTATGCGGTTTCGTGGTTAGTAGGAAACTACGAGGTCTTGTCACCAGTTTCATACCTGTAGACGAACTCCTGGCCGCGAACGTCTCTACGAGCGCTGCCCCAAACACGATGTAAAAATCGTGCTTGGCGATTTCAACGCCAAAATTGGGCTGAAAGAATCTTTGGCCCCACAGTCGGAAAATTTAGCCTTCACGACGCTACCTCCAGCAATGGAGAGAGGCTAATCGATTTCGCCGCAGGTCGGAACATGGTAATCAGTAGATCAGATTTCCACACCGAGACATACACAAGGCTACTTGGCGCATTCCCGATCAAAAGACACGCAACTAAATTGATCATGTTGTGATCGACGGAAGGCACGCATCGAGCGTAATGGACGTGCGACCGGTACAAGGTCCCAACATCGACTCGGAGCACTACCTTGTGTCAGCCAAGGTACGCACCAGGCTCAGCATGGTGCATTCCGCACCTTCTAACACCCAACGAAAGCTAGACGTCGGTAAGCTGCAATCACAACAGACCGCCGAAGCCTTTTCAGCCACACTCTCCCAACTGTTCCGGCAGTCCTCTCCGGCTTCTGAAGATATAAGTGAGCAGTGGAGCCATATCTCCCACTCCATTAACACGGCTGCCAAGGAGGTCATTGGGTACACCAGACCTGTGACTTACAAACGAACTTTGCAGTCGGGAGGAGAAACGCCTTTTCAGACGCAAAAAAAGGAACTTGAGGATATTGAGGTGTTGTCAAAGAAATGAATCTCGAAAGTTTTATCAAAAGGTCAAGCGTCTTACCGAAGGTTTCAAGCCCGGAGTTTCTTTCTGCAAGGACAATAATGGAAGTCTAGTTACAGATGCACAGGAATCACTGAGACTATAGAGAAGTCACTTCTCTAATCTACTTGGGGGCGATGAAGAGAATAATACCGCCGATAGAGAAGCCTACATAGAACCACCAATTGATGATGGCTCTCTTGGAGAGCCACCGGATTATAACGAGGTATACTCAGTAATTTAAAAGGTGAAAAATAACAAAGCAGCAGGCTCCGATGAATTGCCAGCTGAGTTATTCAAGACCGGTGGCGAAGAGTTGGTAAGGCGTATGCACCAATTCTTATGCAAAACATGGTCCAATGAATGCATGCCCAACGATTGGAATCGCAGTGTTCTTTGACCTATCTTCAAGAAAGCAGACCCCGCTGTCTGCGCTAACTACCGGGGAACTACTAACTACTGTGTAAACGGCAGGAGCCATACACGAATGCACTGATAGGCCAGTATCAGTGCGGCTTCAGACCAAAGATGTCGACCAGTGACCAAATTTTCACTTTACGCCAAATCCTGGAGAAGACCCACGAGTACAATAAAGGCACACACCACCCATTTGTCGATTATAAGGCCGGTTTCGACACGCCGATAAGAACGAAGTTCTTCAACGCCCTTCGTTCGGCTTTGCATGATGACGCTATCACACACCCAAAGCATCGTCAGAGTAGGAAAGAACTTCTCCGAACCCTTTGATACCAAGAGAGGTTTAAGGCAGGGTGATGCTTTATCGTGCGACTTTTTTAATATCCTGATGGAGTACATTCTACGCAAATGCCCATCTTCCATAAGGAAGTGATGCTACTCGCATATGACGATGACATATACATCATAGGCATCAACGAACGGCGAGTAAGCAGGGCGTTCTCGGAGATTGAGTCTCACGTCTCATGGGCCTAGTAAGTAAGTAAGTAATATCCAAATCAATTTTTAATTTTGTAGATTCAATTAGTGCTGTAGCCAGCTTAGGTTTCCCGGAATTTTTTTTTTATTTTTTTTCAAATATTTTTGATAAAATCGATGGCTGTAAAAGTACATGAGACTTAAAGTATCGCCGCTAATTGGAATATTGGGCGGAATCCCTTTCTTAATTGAGTAGTATTTTTTAAGGTCGTGTCACCAGCCCAGTGCAGTTTTACTTCTGAGGAGTGACATACTTACTTGATCATATTCAGGCAACTAGCATGCAAATAAACGACAAATTTGGCCCTTTCACTTTATCTGCTGTATATAGTCCACCTAAACATAACATATTACAAACTCAATATCATGACTTTATAAAAACTTTAGGTCATCGATTCGTTGCCGCTGGCGACTTTAACGCTAAACACACCATTTGGGGTTCCAGACTCTCAAATAATAAAGGCAAAAATCTTCTTAATGCCTTAAACAGACTTAATATTAAGCACTTAAGCACTGGAGAGCCAACATATTGGCCTACAGATACGAATAAAACTCCGGACCTGGTGGAGTTTTGCATTTTAAAAAACTTTGACATAAACAAATTTAATATAACGTTTAGACTGGAGCTTTCGTCAGATCACTCGCCAGTACAAATAGATTATAAATCTAACATAAAAATACCAAATGTTAACCACAATCTTGATAATAAACAAACTCACTGGGAAACTTACAGAGAATACATAAGCCACTCTCTCTGTATAAATATTCCACTGCAAACAGAGGACAATATTGAATCAGCAATAATGTATCTTAACGACATATTAGAAAAAGCTGTTCATCAGTCGACTTCACTTTGTCAGACGATATCCAGCAAAAATGTAGTATCACCTACAATTCGACGTCTTATAAAAGAAAAATCTAAGGAAAAACTGGCAACTAACTAGATCACCGGAAGCAAAAAAGAAATTTAACAGAGCAACGAAAACCTTAACAGAACATCTTAAAAATATTAAAAATGACCAAATTAACAACTTTCTACAAAACTTGACTCCAACACGCAGTACGGAGTATTCTCTATGGAAAGAGACTAAGAAATTGCTAAATAAGAGAGAGCACCAACCTCCATTAAAAAATAACGATGGCTCGTGGGCCAGAACAAACCTTGAGAAAGCCAAAAATTTAGCTGACTACTATGAAAATGTACTCACTGGGTCTACCTCCAACTCAGGAGTTATACAAGCCAGCCCACTTAGAGGCTTAGAATATCTATCCATAAAAAGCGCCTCCATTAATGTAATACGAGACTGCATAAAAAATCAAGTGAAGCCAACTGCTGAAAGAGGCTCCAGACTTAGTAATAAAATATATTCGAAATTTATTTAATGCAATTTTCAGACTTAATTACTTCCCAAAGGATTGGAAAGTTGCGGAAGTAATTGCTATCCCAAACCAGGTAAAGATGCATCATTTGCATCCTCATATAGACCAATTAGCATGCTTCCGATACTGTCCAAAGTATTTGAAAAAATTTTTCGATCTAGACTAATTCCCATATTGGAAAGTAGGAGTACCATACCAGACCATCAATTTGGCTTCCGCCGGAATCACTCGACTGTACAACAAGTCCATAGAGTTACAAATAAAATCCTAAACGACATCGATGACAAGAAGTTCTGCATAGGAGTGTTCATAGACGTAGAAGAGGCATTCGATAAGGTCTGGCATGAAGGCCTAATTTTAAAGCTCTTCAAGTGGTTTCCAGAAAACATAGCTCAAATTCTTACAAGCTATATCAAAGACAGAGTATTCTTTGTGAGGTACAAATACGAATATTCCACACTCAGGCAAATAAATACAGGCGTACCTCAAGGAAACGTGCTAGGTCCGCTTTTATACACCATTTTCACAGCAGATATGCCGACCCCATCTGAAAACTCTTCAATGCTAGCAACTTTCGCTGATGATACAGTCTTGCTAAGTGCTGACTACAATATTAACACTGCAGTAGCCACATTGCAAAGAAATATAAACTCTACGCTAGATTGGTTTAATAAATTGAAAATTGAAATAAACAAAACTAAAACGTTACAAGTGATATACACTACCAAAACCAAATTTACTCCAATCCGCTTGAAAATCCATGGTAATGACGTAACTATTGCAAATATAGCAAAATATCTAGGCCTATATATTGACAGCAAGCTGATTTGGAAGTACCACATTAAAAAAAATACGCGATCAGATCAAGCAAAGAAGTAAACAAATTTACTAGATTTTAATTAGGAACTCAAGCCTATCCCTAAAAAACAAGCTATTACTCTATAAATCTATAATAAAACCAATTTGGACCTATGGAGCCCAAATATGGGGAACTGCTAAAAAATCAAACACGGCGTTTATTCAGAGACAATCAAAAATCCTCCGTCTCATCACGAATGCGGAGTGTTGTATAACCAACATGGATTGACTTAGACATCCCAACGGTGGAAGAAGAGGTTGTAAGCATAAGCAGAAAATACCAAACGAAATTACAATTACATTCGAACAAACAAATAAAAGACCTACCCGTGACAGACGTACAATAAAATTGAGAGAAATAATAAAAAAAAAAAAAATTAATTGATTGGCGAAGTCGATTCGCTTCTCTCCATTGCTGAACGTAGCGTCTTGAAGGCTAATTTTTCGACTGCTGGGTCAAAGATTCCTTCCTTCCCAATTGTGGCATTCAAACCGCCAACCACGATTTTGAATATAGGGCGTGTGCAAAAATTAGGCTTATGTTAAAGTACTTAGCCTTAGCCAGGCGTTCATCAACAGATACGAAACTGGAGACGTATCCGTGTAGTTTCTTAATAACCACTGAAAAAGATGAATTTGTTGTGTCCATATCCTTATTTACATTTTTCTATGCACTTTAACATTTAGTCAATATCATAATAATATAAAAATGAAGCGTACTCCGCATAGATGTTCTCTTTTTTATTTCTTTCGGTTAATGTTATTGAAAAGGAGAGCACCCAAAGTGTGACTGTATGTGTCTGCTTTGCACTGCGCCATATTTTATCTTTTTGACCCGACTTCGGCATGCGTTCGTTCGTATGTGTGTGAAAACAGGAAGGTGTTCGTGCCAATGTTTTCAGTGACACTCCTGTATTATTGATATTTTTTTATTGGGTTCTTTTAAGACAAAATGTCGAATTTCGACCACTGTGATAACTCTAGTTCTCTTAAATTTACTAAAACGAGCAAGCATATTTGTTTGACATTCACGCTCTGATTCTTTATGCAATTTTTGTTATAATATTACATCCGCGGCTTAGATTTTTCCATTAAAAGTTATATAATATTGTATCGTCATAGGATCCACACGTGCGTATCCAATCTCAGATTATTTCGACCATTAGTAGAAGTGTGTTAAATTTGAGTTTCAAGATTTGAAACAAATATTAACTGTACTCTTTACACAGTTTTATAATTTAGTCACACTGTTTGCAACGCTTTAAGGTAAGCAAAGGAGTCGCCATAAAGTACGTCGTAATCCCTCTCAGATACAATACACTTGTGCCAACGCTTTTTCCAATCCTCGAAGCACTTCTCATAAGCACTTTTCGGTATAGCCTTGAGCTCTTCCAGCGATGCAGTCTTTATCTCCTCAATCGTTGCAAATCTCCGACCTTTCATAGGTCTTTTCAGTTTTGCGAACAGGAAAAAGTCACATGGTTCCAAATCCGGTGAATATGTTGGCTGAGGCATGATTGTGGTGTTGTTTTTGGCCAAAAACTCTCTCACAAGCAAAGATGAGTGAACAGGGGCATTGTCGAGATGCACAAGCCATGAATTGTTTTTCCACAATTCCCGATATCGCAAGCGGCGCATAACTTCAAGATAATACTCTTTATTGACCGTACGACCATGTGGTACTACGCCACGATAATCGAAGAAAACAGTGTGCAAAACTTTGACATTTGAACGAACTTTGCGTGCTTTTTTCGGTCTTGGCTCTTCCATTGGGACGATTGGGCTTTGGTTTCGACGACGTTATAACCATGTTTCGTCACCAGTTATGACCCTGTTGAGCAAATCTGGATCGTTGTTGACGTCATTCAATAGCACCTGAGCGATGCTCATGCGACTGTTCTTTTGGTCAAAATTAAGCAGTTTCGGAACAAACTTCGCTGACACACGTCTCATGCCCAAAACGTTCGAAAAAATGTCATGGCACGAGCCAACCGATATGCCAACATCCTCAGCAACTTCTCTGATATTGATTCGACGGTTTTCCAAAACAATTTTCTTCATTGCTTGAACGTTTTCATCCGTTGTTGACGTGCTTGGGCGTCCAGAGCGAGGCTCGTCATTGGCATCGTCCCGGCCATCTTGGAAGCGTTTGTACCACTTGTAAACATTTTTTTTACTCAGAACAGTTTCACCGTATGCCAGTGTCAACATTTCAAGTGTTTTGGAACATTTAATTTCATTTTTTACACAAAATTGGATGAAAATTCATTTTTGCTTGGGCGTCCAGAGCGAGGCTCGTCATTGGCATTGTCCCGGCCATCTTGGAAGCGTTTGTACCACTTGTAAACATTTTTTTTACTCAGAACAGTTTCACCGTATGCCACTGTCAACATTTCAAGTGTTTTGGAACATTTAATTTCATTTTTTACACACAATTGGATGGAAATTCATTTTTTTCGATAGCAGAAAATCGCCGTCACGCAAAACACTTTTAACAGTTATGCCACTCACAAACAAACCAAACATGCAACATAGCTGAAACTGTAAACATATGTTCGTCACAAGTGTATCAACACAACAAAACAAAAAATCGATAATCGAATGTACGTTGCCCGCGAAATTTGAAAAGTCACCTTACTTTTTGAACATATCTCGTACATATATTCGTGATCAGAACGGCAAGACGAAACGATCTAGCCATGTCCGCCTGTATGTTATCCTGTGCGTTTGGAAAGCCTTTTTCCTGGCAATTAAACTATTGGTTTGAAAGTTGGTATAGAGACTTTATATAAGTAACACAATTGTTAAATTGAACGCGATTTACCAAATAGAAGGTATAGCTCCCATACAAAACCACTTTGCATTTATTTTGTTGTTTGAATCAAAGCAATTATTTTTAAAATAATAATTCTTTTGAAATTTTTCCACTACATAAAAAAGGTGAATCCAATTAAGTTTGACATTAAGTTTCATTAATATCACCTGATATTGTATAAAATGTACACTTAACGCTTCGGTTAATTAGCGCTTTATCTTTTTATTTGTTAGCTTTTGCGCTTTGCAATGCCAATATTTTTTGCGAAATTCCTGTTTATCATTTTTTGAAGAAACTATCATTTATCATTGATGCAACTACCATTTTTATTCAAATAAGATAGGCAATAGATAGACAACGATAGGCAATACATAACTGTGCCTAACGATAATCGTAGTATCACTTAATTGAGAATTAATCGTTTTTCACTGTGGACGGTCGTCCAGGGAAGTGACGAAAACAGAATGAGCACTATATTATTCGCGCGATAACAAAGTTTATATGTACCATTAAAATGTTAAAACATATAAAATTTGGTTGAATTTACCCACCGTAAGGCTATCGCCCTAAACATATTTTTTATACATTTTTTGGATGTAGACCATTCCAACGGCCAATCAGTTTAAATGCTATGAACTTTTGAATTGTTTTGAAGGGGTAATGATATAGTTTGTTTGTTTGTGTGTTTCAATCCTTTAGAGATGGTATACCTAAGAAACTTGTGTCTACATGTATTCTTTCGAACAATTTGAAATGAATGTTTAGTTAACGTGGCATAATCATTACTTAAAAAGATATAGTAAGAAACTTTTTAAGGAACATTTTGGCGATTTGTCGAAAATTGAGACCAAAATGATTGTACGTTAGGACATTGGGAAAATTTTGACATATTGTACTTTTCTGTGCAAATTTCTGTGAGGTGAGAAATAGCATCGCAAATACCAGATTATGCAAATTTAACTATTTGTCTCTCTCAGGCAGGTGTCATATTATTATACCCTATACCCTGTAAGTTTGTGCAAATGTATGTAACAAGAAGAAGGAGGCGTGGTAGACACTATAAAGTACATATACATATATTCTTGATCAGCATCGGTAACTGAGTTGATTTAGCCATGTCCGTCTGAGTGTCCGTTTGGATGTATGAAAGAACAGATCTCAGGAACGATAAGAGCTAGATACTTCAAACTTTGACATTCAATCTCTCTTTGATCATACTCCCCCAATACGTTTACATTTGACCCATATATGCTATACTCTTCACACGTAGTGTTATTAATTTGTCGCGGATCTTGTAACGCATTAATTGATTAAAAATTTCAAAATCTGCACAGTTACATTAGCAAAGGCGCAGTGTATATTATAGTCGTGAATACACAACTACTCCATTCTTATCAGGATCAGGATTTCCGCACATGAATTGACCCATAGCGGTATCAATAGTATGATGAGTATTAATTAATTAATTATATTAAACGAAGTACAAAATTCTTGGTTCAAGAACTTTTTTTCAAACAAAGAATTCTTAAATTTAGCCATTTTCCAGCTCTACTGAACTTGATTTAAGAAAAAATTGGATTGATTTGAGTACAAAAGGGCTCAAATAAAATTTTTTTTCTTTATTTGTTTTATTTTGTTTTTGGTTTTTATGCTATTCACACAGAGGTTGAATCAGCTCGACGAGACGGTTAATCTAGCTATGTTCGTCTGCATGGATGTTGTTGCTAATTTTGTGAGCACCAATTTTTAAGATATTCTGATGGAACTTGACACATAGACTTTTCTTTATTACAGTTTAATAGAGTATCAAAGTTGTCCATTTTTAGTGGTAGCCCCCATACAAACTTAGCGCTCAATTCTGGAATTTTGAATGAAAACTTTCGTATTACAGTAAATATCAACTTAAAATTTTATACAGTGGCTTCTTATGGACGAATGCCACCTTCCCCTCCTTTACTCTACCTCCAATTCTCCTACACCTCTTCTTGACCCTTCCACCACTTCTCCTACCACCACTTGCGCTGCCCCCATTCCTCTGCCCCTTTCCCTAGCTCCCCTTACTTTACAAAAAAAAAACCCCTCCCCCATATATTAATTGCGATTAATTGCGGCGCTGAGAAGTGACATCGTCGCAACTACCTTCCCTAACGGGCACCCGATACATAGAGTTGCTGAATAAACAACCCAAGGCTTTTCGCATTTATTGTCGGTGCGAAGAAACTGAAATGGCTGATATTAGACGTGTGAATTTTAGTGCAATGTTTAATACATAACTCTATGAATTATTAAGTTAAGAGCATACATTTATTAATTTTAAAGTTAAATTGCAACTGCTAATCTTTTCTAAAAGTGCGTTCGATTATAACGTTCAGCAACGATGAGCCTCTGCTAGAATTTATCGAAAATGTCATTAGTTTAACATAATTTTTTAAATCCCTTCCACAAGAAGTCCATTAAAGTTCACACCTTATAAATAAAAAAAGGAAAATTCTAGAGTCCAGAATGTTTACATTACTGACTTATAGTTTTTAAATTGCCACTATCGCCAATAACAACAGAGTAAATGTAAGAGTAAACAAGAGAACTTCAGTAGAACTGAAGGTATAATACCCTTCACCCGAGTGTAAGAATGAAATGTACAGGTCATACACTTGAACATTCAGTAATTAAATAGACGTCTTGTAGCACAGACGTAATAACTGGCGACGAGTCAAAACGAGAAAAAAGCCTGCACTTTTACAGTACAGTGCAAAGCTAAATGAAAATTAAAGTAATGACGAAAGACGCTGAGCAACAAAGCAGTAGTAACATGGCGAATACGGCATTTTTTAATTTCGACGCCTTCGATCCACATGCTACAACATTGTCACGATGGGAGAAGCGTCTGGAGTCGGCAATGGAAATCTTCCAATGCGACCAAAGGAAAAAGTCGAAAATGCTTTTGTATTATTTAGGAGCGAGTACATACAACGTGCTTTGCGACAAGTTAGCACCTAACAGTCCCGAGGAGTTGGATTTCAAGGGCATTGTGAACGAAATGGTAAATCATTTCAACCCCAAGCCAAACGAAATCTTGGAAAACTACCGTTTCAACATGCGTAAACAAAAGGACAGCGAGTCATGCGGTGAGTTTTTGACGGCATTGAGACGCCTATCTACAAATTGTAACTTTGGTAACTATTTGAATACTGCACTACGTAATCAATTTTTTGTTTGGTTTAACAAATCGGCGCATGCAAAGTCGATTGTTGGAAAAGACAAAGTTGACCTTGGACGAGGCAGTCAATATAGCGGTGTTCGAAGCAGCGGAAAGAAGAGGTAACACTTCGAGAGCGGAAAGAGGAGGTGAAGAACTTAATACGTGTATGCAAGAGGGTGCAAAAGAGACAACAAGTGTGCACAGAATGCAGACTAAAATGAATCATGTCAAAAAGAATGACGATAATAAGCAAAAACAAAATACAAAGAAATATTTTCGTTGTGGTATAGCTAATCATTCAACGAATGAGTGCAAATTTAAAGAAGCAAACTGCCATTATTGCAGCAAAGTTGGTCATTTAAGGAAAATGTGTTTGAAAGAAAGGAAACAATTAAATCAAATAAATGACAATGCTGACAGTGATTTAATCATGGATGAAATAATGCAGATAAGCAATATTGACGATCAGAGAACAAAAAGGGCTAAAGTGGTTTACAATTACAACGTAAACGGACAAACTATACTATTCGAAGTCGACACGGGCTCGCCGGTATCAATTATCAACTTGGAGGAAGCAAATAAGTATTTTCCAAAAACAAAAGTCAGCAAGGCTGACTTAGAGTTGGTAAGCTACTGCGGAGTGGCGTTAGACTGTGTCGGATATGTTACCGTGCAAGTTCGCACAGACAGGGGTACGACTGGCGCAAAACCTTACATTGTGAGATCAAATCGCAAACCATTGCTAGGACGCGAATGGCTGCGTGAGTTAAAATTGGATTGGTCTAAGGTTCTCACCAAACCATTGCTAGGACGCGAATGGCTGCTTGAGTTAAAATTGGATTGGTCTAAGGTTCTCACAAATCAACTGCAAGTTAATCAAAAGGTAAATTGTATCGCAACAAAATGTACACAGATTTCGATTGAGCGAATGCTGAGAGAAAAGCATCCTAGAGTATTTTCAGAGTCTATCGGAAAAATTGAAGATATGCAAGCTCATCTTTTTCTGAAACCGACTGCTACGCCAAAGTTCCTTAAAGCAAGGCGTGTAGCATTTCCTTTGTGAGAAGCTGTAGAAAAAGAGCTCAACAATCAGGTGACAGACGGTCTATTGGTGAAAGTAGACAAGAGCGAATGGGCCACGCCGATTGTGGTGGTGCGTTAAACCCGGAGTTGTTTATAGACAAACATCCTATACCTAAAATCGACGAGCTTTAGCAAGGTATCAGGAGGCGAAAAATTTTCTAAAATTGATTTATCGCAAGCGTATCTACAGTTAGAGGTGCATTCTGAGGACAGACATTTGCTGACATTGAATACGCACAAAGGGCTATATCAACCCACTCGTTTAATGTATGGTGTGGCAAGTGCTCCAGCAGAATGGGAGCGCTTAATGGAACAGGTATTTGGTGACATACCTTGTGTATCTGTATTTTTGGATGATATCAAAATCACGGCAGAAAATGATAAGATTCATATACATCGACTGTAGGAAGTATTTCGTCGTTTGGACAAACACAACATGCGTGTAAACTGGGCTAAATGCGAAATAATGAAGAACAGTATCGAGTATTGTGGTTACTTGATTGACAAAGAGGGCATTCATTGATTACAAAGCAAAGTGGATGCCATACAAGACATGAAGATGGCGACCAACAAAGAGGAAGTTCGTGTATTTCTTGGTCTGATTAACTACTACGGCAGATTCGTGAAGATTAAATTAAATCAACTGCTACAAGAAAGAGTTAAATTTGTGTTTAATAAGCAATGCGAACAGGCGGTTCGTGAGATTAAACAGCAAATGCTAAGTAACATGGTTCTAACGCACTACGACCCAAAAGTACCTGTAATTTTGGCAGTAGATGCAAGCCCAATTGGAGTTGGAGCAGTGCTCAGTCATGAGTATCCTGATGGCTAAGGTGCAACAAAGATAGTCAAATTGACAAGGAGGCATTCGCAGTAATTTATGGCGTCCGGGAGTAAGTTTACATTAGTAACGAACAACAAAGCCATACCTCAAATTTTTGTTCCAGATAACGGTCTACCAATATTGTCAGCTACACGTGTGCAACATTATGCGATTTGTCTTGAGCATTTTGACTACGAAGGTCGATTGAAACGTTGATTGATGCGTTATCCCGTCTACCAAGTAAAGACGAGTACAGGTTTAGAGAAGAGGTCGACATAATTGAAGAAGAGATATTGGATAACTTACCAGTAACGGTTGCGGAACTAAGAGAGGCAATCATGAAGGATAAAGAAATCAAAGTGTTGTTCAATTGTCTCAAGTTTGAGCGAGAAGCTTTACCGAAAGATCGATTCGGAATTACAGCAACAGAAATCAGCCTACACAACGGGTGTGTTATGCGCGGCATACGAGTGTACGTGCCAGAATCGTTACGGCAAAGAGTTTTGGATGAGCTACACACTGCTCATTTCGGCATAACTAAAATGAAAATTTTAGCAAGAGGCTATTGTTGGTGGTATCAAATGGACAAGAAAATTGAAAATATGGTATCGAACTGCAGCGCTTTTCAAGTTACGCGCGCAGACCCGAAGAAAATTACAACGCATAGATGTCATCTGGCTAAAAAACCATTTGAGAGAGTGCACGTTGACTATGCAGGACCATTCTTGGGCAAGTATCTATGGCCTGAGGTACACATGGTACCCAACATGACTACACAAACTACGATTAACAAGTGTAGGGAAATTATTGCAACTTTTGGTACACCTGAACAATTAGTCAGCGATCATGGCACACAATTGAACGCACATCAATTTAAATAATTTCTAAAGAATAATGGAGTTATCTTCAAGGAGCTCCATATCATCCCGCTACAAATGGTCAAGCAGAAAGATTTGTTCAAACTTTTAAAAACAAATTGAAAGCTTCAAAGTGCACGGGCAACAACATTGGCTCAGAATTTCCAAAAATATTAATGGATTGTCGTAGAACGATTCATCCAGCCACGGACGAATCTCCATCTATTCTAATGTTTGGGCGGCAGATACAATCTCGACTAGAATTGATGTTACCGCAAAACGAGAAATCACATCACGATCTAATGAAAACAGAGAAATGTTTTACCCCGGGTGAAAGAGTGGCGGGCAGAGATAAATGGCTGTTCGGTAGAGTGATAGAGAAACAAGGCGACTTACACTACCATATTCGTCTAGATGACCAACGAACCTGGAAACGTCATGTAGAAAGTCGTAAGGTTGGTGACTTAGTTGAACAATCACAACTGAGCGATCAAAATGAACAGCAGCAGTGTCAGGGTTTGCCTGTTCCAATAGCAAACAACATGACACCACCCATATCATATGGTGACAACGAACAACCGGCGATAAGTGTTACTGGAGTTGCATCAGAAACGGCTTCCAATCCAACGGCAGTGACACCACCACCTCGGAATTCATCACCATCATCCAATGAAGTCACACTACGTCGTTCTGCACGGTCCAAGAAGACTCCACGGCGGTACCAAGACTAGCACCAAAATAAGTGGGCGAGAGATGTAGTATCGTTGGTACAATCTTTCAGCACTATGTAGTATTTAAGTATAAGTATTTGTGTAAGTGAAATGTATGTGAATGTAGTGTAAGAATGAAATGTACAGAACATACACTTGAACATTCAGTAATTAAATAGACGTCTTATAGCACAGACGTAATAACGCTGATATAGCAATCAAACGGCTAATGACAGCGCGGTCTTGTTTTGTCAAGCGGCAGACTGTTATGTTATGGAAACATATCGTTTTACGTCGCATTTAAAAAAAGGATCAAAATGGAATTCAAACGCAACAGTGTTTTCTTTTTTGGCTGGAAAATCGCAACCAGCCCTTGTTAAGGAGCTACGTCATTTATTTGTGAACAAAATGTTCGGACCGGATTCACGTTACAATAATACTGTTAGCATCAAAAAACGCAAGATAACATCCAAAATTATCGGCAGAAAGGGTTAGAAGGTGAAGGCCATAATTAAACGAATTCCACGACAAAGTGCAGTTCAATTGGCGAAAAAAACTCAAGGTGTTTGCTCGAAGCTTGGGGCACATATTAAAAATTGAACTACGATTGAAGCCCTACAAAATACAAAAAGTGCAAGATTTAACACGATGCTTAAACGATGCTTTGTTACCTTGGGTACGTAAAGTTTTTTTACAAGATAACGTTCCCAGCTTAATTTCTTTACAACAATGGACACGACATTTCCTAGTCTGAAACACAATTGAGTTTTCCATATGGTCCATTTTGGATGCCAAACTAATTAACTAACTAAAAAATGTGAGACAGTCAAAAATAAAAAAAATAAAAAAAAAAATAAATTTTGAGGATGCCACGCCCACCATCCGTTGGATAAATTTTTGTTTGGCCACCAGATTGGCCGACTGGGCAATGGTCCAAGCGGGCGGAATTACAAAAATAAAGAAATGTGTAGAAGTTGCTAAATGAAATTTACAAATTCATTGAGTAGTAATTTGTTAGTACAGAGAAGAAAATTGATTGTACATAGAACAACGAACTCGAAGTAAGTTATTGAACGCGTAATTTTGCCGTAACATAGATTTTATTTATTTAGAAGTCATTGTAACTAACATATCTATACAGATAAATAAAATTGGAGTGTCTGCTTGTAATATTAAAATAACCGCTTTTTACTAAATGCATATGGATGTATACACGGTACATATACCAAAATAAATTTTTTTTGTAACTAACATATCTATACAGTTAAATAAAATTGGAGTGTCTGCTTGTAATATTAAAATAACCGCTTTTTACTAAATTCATATGGATGTATACACGGTACATATACCAAAATACATTTTTTTACAATTTTTGTCTGTATGTCTATCTGTTTGTTCCGGATAATCTCTGAAACGGCTGGACCGATTTTGACAGGACTTGCACTCGCAGATAGCTGATGTAATAAGGAATAACTTAAGATTCTATTATTTTAGAAATTTTATTTATTTTTATTAAGAGAGGGAATCATTGGTCCATATTTCTTCAAAAATGAAACCGGCCATAATGTTACAGTCAATGGGGAACGCTATAGAACCATGATTAATGACTTTTTCGTCCCTGAATTGGAAAATGTTGATGTGGACGACCTTTGGTTCCAACAAGTACGCTACATACCATACAGCCAACGAAACAATCAATTTATTGAAGGAAACTTTTGGTGAGCGCATTATCTCGCGTCGTTTGCCTGTGGCGTGGCCTCCAAGATCGTGCGATTTAACACCGCTGGATTTTTTTTTGTGGGGTTATGTGAAGTCGCTTGTCTACGCAGAAAAGCCCGAGACGATTGACGCCTTGGAAGAGAATATTCGGCGCATTATACGGCCCCAATTGCTGCAAAAAGTGGTCGAAAATTGGGCCTCTCGGCTGGAATTTATTCGAAATCTCGAAAAGGATCTTTGCATGCATAAATTGTAGCAAATGTATTAATGTACAACAAAGTTCAATTTCTATTACTTCTATGAGATACAGAGAAATTTAATTGCTTTAATAAGTACGGAGAGTAGATTTCAAGAGAGAGACTAAATAGCACGGCCAGCATCGATCTGCGCTTGTTTAAGATTTAGCCGATGAATACAAGGAGGAAAATTAACATTAGGGTTTTATCCTAAGTTACGCAAGGCATATAAGGAATTGTTTCTGGACAGATTCTACACAAGAGGCGTACTCAAGAATATAGCGTACGAAAGAAAAAAATAATAGTTTGGTAATATAAGGATCATCAAACTTTTGACCATCGTTTAATAAATCCTAACAAGACCATAGCTTTGTTTGATATATAATCTATGTGAGGAATGAAAGAAATTTTAGGGTTAAAAAGAACAACTATATCACTGAACAGTGAAACTCGCTCTAGTGCAGAAATGTGAATAAAGTTTCCAGTATCTAAAGGATTTGTATCTTGTCTTTACCTTGCATTTGCCGCTGTTCAAAATTAAGCAATTATGTTGACACCAGTTGACTGTGCAGTATATTGAGGTCTGCCTGTAATAAATCATAGCATGAGAGTCTGTATGGGGATGTCATCGTTTGTAGAAGTGGAAATTACGATTCCTTTGCAGTCGGCGTATTCAGCTTACAAATGTCCGTTAGGGCACGTATTTCCTGGGTAAGCCACGAAACTTCCGCGATGAGAGAATTGTGAAAAGGCAACCACTCCCCTTAATTAGGGGTTGGTGTGCTGGGTTTGGTTCCGGCCACCGCAAAACAACATTTCCAGTAAAGACATAGAGGAAGCTTCGGATACAATTCTCCTTTGATGACGACCCCCGCAAACGATTTAGGGACCATGATTTACGGATATGCACCTGAAATATCTGTTGGTGCAAATATTGAGCTGGTTTATGCGATGGATATTACAGGGCTGCTCAAAAAAGGTATCCTGTGACTGCTTTTACAGTTACCATGCTAGGAAGCATGAATTTGGATGCGTTTTCGTGGTTAGTAGGAAAGTATGCGGTCTTGTCTCCAGTTTCATACCGTTGGACGAGCACCTGGCCACGATACGTATCAATGCTAAGTACTTCAACATTAGCCTGATTTGTGGACACGTCCCATAGGAAGTCGCAGACGATGCGGCTAAAGATGAATTTTACGGGCATCTTGAACGTCTCTACGAGCGCTGCCATAATCACGATGTAAAAATTGTGCTTGGCGATTTGTTATGATCAACGGAAGGCACGCATCAAGCGTGTTGGAAGTGCGAACGGTACGAGATCCCAACATCGACTCGGTCCACTACCTTGTGACCGCCAAGGTACGCACCAGACTCAGCATGGTGCATGTCAACGAAAGCTAGACGCCGGAAAGATGCAATCACAACAGACCGCTGAAGTCTTTTCAACCAGCCTCTCCCAAATGTTTCGGGAGTCCTCTCTGGCCTCTGAATATGTAGGCTGCCACTCCGTGGATACGGCTGCCAAGGAGGTCATTGTGGAGGTGTGTCGCCAAGCTACTGCAGAGAAAGACGCCGATTACAGAAGAATTATGCAGTCGGGAGCAACGCAAGCTATTAGAGAGCCATATCGAGAGAAACGGAGATAGGAAATACGCCTTTTTAGATGCAAAAAAATGGAACAATAAAGGAGTGAGCTTGAGTATGTTGAGGTGTTATATCATAGAAATGAGTCTCGAGTGTTTAATCAAAAGGTCAAGCGTCTGACCGTAGGTTTTAGGCCCGGGGTTTCTGCCTTAAAGGATGATAATGAAAGTCTGGTTACAGATGCATAGGAATCACTAAGAAGAGAATTCACTTGTTTAACCTACCTTGGGGCGATGAAGAGAACAATACCGCCGATAGAGAAGCGTTTCTACAACCACCAATTGATGATGGCTCTCTTGTATAGCCACCGGATTACAACGAGGTCGACTCAGAAATTGAAAAGCTGAAGAATAGCAAAGCGGCAGGCTCCGATGAGCTGCCAGCTGAGTTATTAAAGGCCGGTGGCGAAGAGTTGGTAAGGCGTATGCACCAACTCTTATGCAAAATATGGTCCGATGAATGCATGCCCAACGATTGGAATCTCAGTGTTCTTTGTCCTATCGTCAAGAAAGAAGACCCCGCAGCTGGAGCCATGCGCAGATGCATTGATAGGCCAGTATCAGTGTGGCTTCAGACCAAAGAGGTCGACCAGTGACCAAATCATTCGTCTTTGCATGATAAAGCTGTCGCACACCCAAAGTGTCGTCTGAACAGAAAAGAACATTACCGAACCCTTTGATACCAAGAGAGGTTTGAGGAAGGTTGATGTTTTAACTCTTGATGGAGTACATCCTACGCCATACGTTTAACGGTCGGGCACGAAGCTACTCGCGTATGCTGATGACATTGACATAATCGGCACGAACGAACGGCGAGTTAGCAGGGCGTTCTCCGAGATTGAGAAATAGTCCCGTCTCATAGGTATAGCTGTGAACGAGGACAAGACAAAGTACTTGGTGTTCACTCGGAGACTCTTGTACGGTCTGTGAGTATGGAGAATTTCAACCTCAATGTTGTAGAAAACTTTGTCTATCTGGGAACAGAAATACCAGCGACAACAACGTCAGCCTAGAAATCAGACGAAGAATCACGCTTTCTAAACGCTGCTACTTTGGGCTCAGCAAGCAAGTTAGAAGTAAGCTCTCTCGAAGTAACAATATAAAAATCTATAGACACTGATAATCCTGGTCCTACTGTACGAGTATAGTGCAGAAGCATGGACCCTGACATCAACGGATGCAGCGTCTTTAGGAGCGTTCTTCATATGATTTTCGGTCCCCTTAAAGTTGGCGTCGATCTTAGGACCCGTATGAACCACGAGCTGTAAGATGAGGTTGACATAGTTCAGTGCATTAAATTCCAGCGGCTGCACTGGTTCATCCGGATGAACCCCGAAACTCCAGCACTAAAGCTTTACGACGGAAACCTGAACTTGATTGGTTGACGGCGTCAGAGATTGTGTCCATGCTTAAGATGGCAAGATCTGGTCTAAAATGATTTGAAAAAACGCTCCGGATTACCAGCAACTAGCGCCGGCGCGCACCACACTACATCGAATGGTGCGCTTTCCTATGTGTGACCTTGACCGATAGACGGTCACCTGAGTAAGTAAATAGAGTCTGTAAATGGCAAACTTAATTTTACATCATAAGCATATGGCAATTTAATATAACATCAGGAAGATCATTTATAAATAAGAAAAATAGTATTGGTCCGGTCTGGTTACCCTGAGGTACACTAGATAAAACATTAATTTTCTTAGGAAACGTATTATTATTGAGAATGAGGACATTTAAACCTGCTACCTTAAAGTTCTATTGTTTGTCCTACTGAGTTAGATGACCAGCCATAAGCCTATATGCTGAATGAATTTTAGTACTTTCCTAGGGTCCAAACTTTTCAGCTGTTCTTTTCTAAAAAAGTGATAAGCGAGCATATGCAGTCTGTTTCTAGCTACAGGTTCACGTTTTGCAATAATGTGTAGAAGGGCTTTTCTTCGTAGCCATAGAATCTACATTGGTAATTTTTGTACACCCAAAACATACAAATATTTCTTTAGTCTATAGTGGCCAGTTAGCAGTCCTGTTAGTATTCTTAGCTGGTTCCTACCTAGTTGAAGCATGGATTTCGATCTACTCTGGTTGTAACCCCCACATGTAACTTTGTTTGTTTTAGTCCATGGCTCATAGCCCAGTGTTGTTCTTTTCCTATATTTGTTTCGGATTTCTTCCGATATAGTATGTCTCCCGATACCACAATAAGCCTCAGTTCCTATCAACAGCGTTGCCGCTCCTTGTCTGGCAAGCTTGTGCGCCTGCTTATTATTGTTGTGACCCGGTACCAACAGCAGATAGGCTCTGTGTGACCCTGCATATACACGCTAGTCATTGTAGGGAGTTGAGTGCCCTAGTGACGTCACTTCGCTCGCTCTCTCTCCCCACGCTACTATGCCATATAGTAGTATTGGTTTCACGACCACTACCATGTTATAAAGCCAAAAAAAATTTCTTCGGGTTGCACCCATAAGATTTTCCGGGATTGGGATATGACCTAGTGTCAGGCTGCTGGTCATGATCTTCTGCAGTTTTTGGAGTATTTGTGTTTCCCCAATCTACAGTAGTGCTGGAAATATTCCATCTACTCCCGATGATTTGAAGGCTTTGAAAGTTTTTCTTCACTTATCACAAACTTCTAAATTCTATATTTGCCCTATTTGTTCTTACGTGCGACTCCTCTCGTTGGAGTAATTTGCATGTGTCTTCTGGGAAATGGGTTTCCCGAAGTAGCTGAAGATAGATTTACTATCCCCTCGCAGAAAGCTTTATAGTTTCTGCGTTTGGCTTTCCTTATTTATTATTATAGCTTGTGAGCTCTGTGGTATATACCCATTTGTTTGTCGGTATGGTTTCATTGTACAGCCTTCTGACATTTGCCTTAAGTCTTTGTAGCGCTCGTTCCACCATGCGACATCCCATTTATGCCTATACTTCACCAGTCTATCCTTTACTTAGTGGAAACAGGTCTACTTTTTTTTTATAAAGTCATGCTGAGGTGAAGACAGCAGCGACTTGCAGGAAAACTTTTTTATTGAAGTGAAACTTCTTTAGCATCGTTGTCATTTGAAAATTCGATGAAACGAAAATTGAATTCGAAATTTGAAAAGGTTTATGAAAATAATATAAAAATCAACTCGCAAAGAGACAAATATATTCATAAATAGGATTTAGCCTGCGAGAGAATGAGATAGATTATTTTGCATGGTGTCTACACTAAGTTCGAAAAGGTTTGTGAAAATTTTGAACTTATGACCATAAAAAAGTGTGGTAGGTTGGAGTAGGACATAGTATCTTAAGTGCGAGATGACCACAGGCAAATGGTCATAACTTATAACAAGTGGTCATGAACTTGCAGACACGTATAAGAAAATTGTTTAACAGGTGATGATTTGAAAATTCGATTTTGACAGTGTGAATATTTTTATCTGTTTTTGAAGTGTTTTTATTTAATAAAATATTTTCCAAAAATGCCGAAAACTAATGCTGAAAAATGTCGTGAGTGTCGGCAGAAAAAAATTTTATTATAAATAAAAATAATAAACCTTTTAATTATCCTAATACTCCTGATACTCTATATATATATATCTCATTCTTTTGTAGGCTACTTTTCTGAAGTTTCACTTATTTCAGTTATTTATTGTAACTACATAAAAACCATTTATTTAAATTTTCAGTTATGTCGATATTATAATTGTCATCAATCATTGCAGAGGGATCGGAGCGATTATGAAGATTAGCGGTAATTTTTGAAGTAGGAGTTGTTGTTGTAATTTAATATAATGTTGTTGCTTCCGATGAGCTCATGGAAATTATTTTTATTTCTGCAGATTTATTTGTTATTGTTCCTGTCGTTGCGGGTATTTTTTATTTGTTGTGAAGTTTTAGCGATTGATACATAAGGGGTGGGAGCGGTTATTGCGATATGCGCTTCGCGCCTTGTACATTTTTGTCTCAATTTTATTTTTAAAATTTCGTTTGCTTCTGTAAATTTAGAACAGTCCCTGGAGGAAGGGTGCTTCTCAGAACAGTTTGCACATGAATCGGGGGTTTATGTGTTCGGAAGGTGAGGAGGAAGATTGCACTGATAATTTTTGCAACGCATCGGGCTTGGAATATATTCCCGGACAAACTATGAGCGCCATGAAATATTTATTTTAGATGGGAGGTGGTAGATATCGAATGTAAGTTGCACAACGCCGCTATTGACGACTTTGCCTTCGACATCTCTTGTAAACTTATACACATCAACGAAACCTTAAGAATAAAGCTCCTTCCGTATTTCTTCCTCTGGAATGTTGCTTAAATAAAGGGCGTAGACTGTTCCTTTGCAATAATATTAATTATTGTGGTACGAGTTTTTATTTTGCATATACCGTGTAGATTGCCCCCCGCAACAAACTTTTCTACTGAGTCTTTGTCCTCAGTAGTATTAGTAAACTACCATCGCTTAACTCCGAAATAGAAATTACCTTTTCGGAAATAAGGTTAATGGCTTGGTGAACTACAAGACATGAGTGGTGGGAGAGTTGTTTTTCTTCATCAAGAGCTGCGACAAACAACGTATTTCGGGTTTTTTTTTTTTGTAGCTGGAAGTTGCGGAGAAAATTCCAATGCTGTAATGGGTTTTTGATCATGTTAATATTGGACACTATCACTTCGCAAGGCTTAGTATGCAAGAAGTTACAATTGAGAAAATTGAATAAGTAAACGAACGAAAAGGCGCACAAAATAGTCGAGACAGACGCTTTACACAGAGAACCGTTTAGTGCGACTGTTAGTCGGTGACTGAATTTAAGAAAAAAAAAATTAACGCATATGTCTTAAGTGAGGTGTGATATGTTTATTGCATTTTAAGTAGACATGTTCCAATTATTCCGCAGCCTTGAACACAGACCCTTGCTGGAGCTGATCAGAATAGAAAGGGTGTCTCAGGTTTTGCGCCGGATTTGATTTTTAAATAAAAAACTGTTGTTTTTTTTTAATTTATGAAACTTTTATTGAAACATAAAGTAGACATTATGAGATTATGTATGGAATAACATATCGGGTAAATAGCTCATTGGGCATTGTTAAAAAACAACAACAAGAAAATGCCTATTTGCATACATAAATACCGACTTTGAAGACAAAATCATCTTTAGTGACGAGGCTCATTTTCATCTCGATGGCTTCGTTAACAGGAAAAATCGTCGCATTTGGGGCTCAGAAAATCCACGAGTGAATTGTGAGAAACAAATGCATCCCCTGTGTTTTGTGTGGATTTTGGGATGGAGGCATCATCGGTCCATTTTTCTTCAAAAATGAGGCAGGTCAAACACAAACCGTGAATGGTGTTCGTTATCGTGAAATGTTAACCAGTTTTTTTTTGCCGAACCTTGAAAATATTGATGTGGAGGACATGTGGTTTCAACAAGACGGTGCCACATGTCATACAGCACGAGAAACAGTTCAATTACTGAATCAGTCATTTCCCGGTCGTATCCTCTCGCGTTTTGGTGACCAGAACTGGCCGCCTAGATCATGTGATCTGACGCCTATAGATTTTTTTCTTTGGGGTGTTTTGAAGTCACAGGTTTATGTGAAAAAGCCCGCGACACGACAAACATTGAAAGAAGAAATTACACGCTGCATCAATGAAATACCGCAACATTTATGCAAAACGGTTACGAAAAATTTCGCAAAAAAGAGCTCGTATATGCCAGCAAAGCCGAGGCAACCATTTACCCGATGTTTTATTCCATATATAACCTCATGATGTCTACTTTATGTTCCAATAAAAGTTTCACACATTTTCAACTTTTTTTTTTTATTTAAAAATCAAATCCTGAGACACCCTATATATTTTATGGGGTCTATAATGTCTCCTTTAATGCGTTACAAATTTCAGACAAACTGATAACACCATTTCACACTATCTGCTGAGGTGTCACAGGAATCTCTTTCATCCCAAATCCTACCTAAATCAATTTCGTAGGTGTCACAGAAATCTCTTTTAGACAGTTTGAAATCTCCAGCCTTTTGCTTGGTGAAATTGTTGACTGCATATATAAACCCTTCAAATCATAAGGTAAAACTTTGTTTCTGTGCTAGTTTAATTTAAATTTATAAAAATGTGTATTTATTTGCTGAAAACCGACCATGAACGACAGATACATATATTTTATAACATCAGAGTTGCCAACACAAAATTAATTAGCACAAAACTCGTCTGTACACTAAAAACTCTTTTCTAATCTCCGTTTCTCTAAATCTCGCAGATTTCTGTGACACCTACGGAATTTCTTAGAGAAATTCAAATCACCAGACGCAATTTTGTCTAGAGATTTCTGTGACACCTCCGTATATGTGAATGATATAAAAATACTAATACTTCATATATGACTTCTATCAGCTACTATCTGATGTGGTAACACTAAACATTTTGATGTATCTCAAATTCTTGACGTACCACTTCTGTCTACAACTATGGTGATATGTTGGTAACACTAAATTCATTTTGATATATCACTAACACGCAGCGAATGACAGTTGCAGTAGTAAGAAGTAATTGCTCTTTAATCACTAATATATACAATATCATGTAGCAACTGCTACCAGTGATTTTTCAGTCGCTTGGAAAAAACCACAAACCATAATATTGCTCAACACTAATGTGATATTTTTATTTCGCTCAAACTTTGTCATGCATTTATCTTTATCAAAACAAACATTTTTGTTAAAAATCCAATTTGTAAAAACATATTTTTCCAAACAAAAAAAAAAATGTTTCACGAAAAAAACAACAAACTACGAATATTCATCTTGAAAGGTGATTATAGTACTCTAAAATTTTGAATATACAATAAATGGAAAACTTTTCTCTTTGGTACAAAGTATGTTTAAGGCTAGCATAACAACAAAAGTGTTGTAAATATTTATTTTTGTTATATTTACAATATTCGATAGACCGATCAAGTTAAAATACTTTTATTCCGTCGAACTAAATTTGGCAATAATACTGTGTTTACTACATGTAAACGTATACATAATTGATTCCATTTTAATTTGATTTTTGCAAAACCGTTACGTTAAGATGGCGAAGCTGCTAACTACTTCAACTCCCCTTCCCGTTTAAGCCAACTCCAACCAAATCAAATCGGTGCTTCAATTACTGTTGGTCCGGGAGTGCACTGCAATGCTTCTCATATATATGTTCGGTTCGCTTCGGTTGCTCACTCACTCGCTCGCTTATTCGGTTATAGATAATATTTCCACAGTTAACAAACTATGACTATGTAGAAGAAATAACAAAACGAGGAAAGAAAAGGTCAGACCACTAACTGCGTATATCTATAGACAACAGTTTTGTGTCGACGTTCGTTCTTAATATTTAGTGCTTTTGAATTATTCAAGAGAATATTTTATAAACCATTTCGAGTTCGCCTTACAATTTAATTCTTCAAATAAAAAGAATTGATATGTATATAAACTTAAATTAATAAAAAATAAAAATAATAAAAAGTAATAATGAAAATGTGGAAATACTATGAAATGGCATTGATTTCGACATTACAACTTTTTGAACATTGTGATGTATGAAAACGCGATGCTTATTGGCAATTATATAAGTGCAAAAAATATCAGAAGAGTAACGTGCAACGAGCACAAAAAAGAGCAAAGGAGGGGCAGGCCACTGCTGTGAAAATCAAATGAAAATATTTACAGATATGTACATTTAAATAAAAACGCGCGTACATAACGTTGTTAACCGACGGGAAAAATATCTACGAATAGAAACAGCAGCAGTAATAACACCAGCAGCTCGAGATAAAGCAATAACGCCAAAATATGGCTTTGCCAAAAAAAATTAAATGCTTTAAATATTTAGTTTACAGTTATGTGTTTCTTTTGGCAGTAAGTATTAAGTCAACAAATCTCAATCTATTTTTCCCTCTCACACTCTTGCGCATTGGAAATGATTTATGTATATAAATATTTCATTCTCTTTTAATCCCACTCTTTGTAGAAATGCATTTGTATTGATTATACAATATTCCCATATTCCTAACGATGCACAAAACACATGCTTGCATGCAGGACTCGAAATTTCATCTCCATGACATCCCAAAATACGAGTATTTCCAAACACATTATGCTCCCTTATTTTACTGCAATTTCCATAGACATACATATGTATGTATATGCATAGGTATTAATGTACGTAAATAACAAAACGTTGATGCGCCTATATGCGACAGGGCAAAATATTTCACCTATTTACATACCATATGGAATGTATGTATGTGTGTACATGTGTAAAGTGTTATGGATTTCTATATGTGTGTCCTATTTTTGTTTTTCCAATTATTTGTGCACATATTTTTTTAACATAAATATGTAAGTTTATCAAAACTTGTTCATAATATGTAAATTCAAAACTACAATATGTATGCATATACATATGTATAAAGATACATACATATATATATATATATATATATATATATATATATATATATATATATATATATATATATATATATATATTGTATATGTTTACAGACTTCCAGTATACTATAATAAGATTTAAACTAAAAATTTTAATTTATTTTTTGCATTTCATGCGTCGGCGTTGTTGATGTTAAATGGTTATATATATATATGTATGTATGTATGTATGTATGTATGTATGTATGTATGTATGTATGTATGTATGTATGTATGTATGTATGTATGTATGTATACATAGTGCACAGATAACTTTTATATACAGTTTAACCTTGTATCCTAATAATATATGTACGTATATGTATACCATCTATGTACATATAAATATAAAACATGTGCCTTCTCTACCTTCACCCAGTTTGGTGCTGTTCCCAGGTGACCTAGAAGATAATGGTGCAATATAAATATGTGCATACATAAATACATACATATATACGAACATATATGTATGTATATGTATAAATATGGAAACTTGCTAAACTTCATATGTACGTCACAACATAATGATTGCATCCTCTCAAATGCGTCAAGGATTTTAAGGATACAAACGAAATTAAATGAAAAAAACCATGCCAGCCGTTATATACTATCCTGGAGGGTCAAGTGTATACTAAGTTTGTGCAAATGTATGTGACAGGCAGAAGGAGGCGTGGCAGACCCCATAAAGTATATACACATAATCTTGAACAGCATCAAAATTCGAGTAGATATACATAGTTATGCCCTTCGAACGAGATCTCTTAGCCTATAAGAGATAGATTCAGCAAATTTGAATATTTTGACTCTCCTTATTCAAACGCAGATCAAATTTATGAAATTTTGGGGTGCCACAGCCACCATACACGGTGGATCTAAAAATAACCGAACTTTTTAGTTATAAAATAAACAAGCATGGTATTATGTTTCAAAGCTAATTTTTATTCAAAATACGATCCATTTAACTCAATACAACGTTTGGAACACTCAACCAATTTATCCATAGACTTTTCAAACTCGCTTTTTGGGATGTTCTTTAGCACTTGTGTCACGGCTGCTTGTATGGCTGGAATGTCATTGTAAAAAGCTGCATTCATTGCAATTTTCATTTTTTGAAAGAGAAATAATCGCATGTTGATAGTTCAGGCGAATACGGGTGGTCGATGAGACAAATCTGTTTGTTCAAAAATTCATTGATACACGAGCGATTTTTTTTATCATCATTTAACTGTGGAACAAAAAGTGTAGATTGTATTAGATTGCAATTTAATTCTTCTGCCAGCATTCTCACAGTGTAATTTGCATCGATAGCGATTATTTCACTTACTTTTTCCACTCACTCAGCAAGATTAGATGCTTCGGGTCGTTCAGGTTTTGGAACATCATTTAAATAATCACGACCGTTTTTATATCGTGTATAAACCACGTGAAAACTTGGGTACGACTCATATCATCATTATCATAAACTTTTTCTCAGCAAATTTTATACCGAGTTTAAAACAAACAATGTAATATTTGCTATTTTGTTTTTACGACATAACTGCAAAAACTGCTGTTATTAAAACGTGTGTCATTTTGTAACCTGTCAAACGATTAGCAGGAACTTAGCTGCTTTCGAAGAAAGAAAAATTTACTTTTCTAACACTGCCAACATTTAATAGATGGCGCTACGTCTTCTATGATTTAAATTAAAAGTTCGATTATTTTTAGATTAACCTTGTATTCTTTATTTTCACTTTTTCTACGTCATCCAGCAAAAAAATTATGTTTGTACTCTTCATACAGAGTGTGAGTAATTTTATAATTTTTATTTACCCCATTAAGTATATATTCGTGATCAGAAGGACGAGTTGATCTGGTCATGTCTTACTTATCAAAATGACGATAACTAAAGATAAAGCTACCATCCAAACTGTGAAGAGTATTAATGCTTCGGCACCACCAAAGTTACCGTTTGCTCTTGTTATATGAAGTTTTCTATTTATAAAGTATTTCTTTCGATATAAATACTGTGCTTAGGTAGAAGATGTAGGCAGAAATGTTACTTATAAACTTATTTATCTACTTACCTTTTCCCGACTGTGAGAAAGGCCCAACAATTGTGTTCAAATCAATTAAAAATGCTGTAGTAGTGAGTACACAACTTCGACATACCATTTCTTACGCATGCTCTTTGATGATATCTTTGCGTTGATATCATCTGTGCTTATCTGCACTACTTATCTGGTGCATTGTATAAGCATTAATAAGACAGAAGAGATTTATATTACGTTTGCTTTATTCGGTAGTTCGTGTAACACTGTTGTGTATCTATCTTTATCTAATAAGATATGTTTTGTACATATTCTATGAGTGGCAATATTACAGTGTAGCCTACTCATCACATCTCCCTTTTTAACGAATAATCCTGCATTTTAACTTGATCACCAACCATCAGTCCATGTGATGGTCGCGCGTTGCGGTCATAATAACTTTTCTGTTGTTCGCGTGCGTCAGTGATATTCTCTTTTACGTTTAAAATCACTTTTGGCTTCAGTTGTTGATCTGTCGTTGGTACTAGTGAACGTGTCACTCGGCTCATTAGTCGCTGATTCGGTGAACCAAGAGTCTCGCTTCTTTGAGTATTTCTAAAGTTGAGCAAAACCAATTTTATATCAGAATTGTCTTTATCGCATTTGTTACACATTCGTGTAACACTGTTGTGTATCTATCTTTATCTAATAAGATATGTTTTGTACATATTCTATGAGTGGCAATATTACAGTGTAGCCTACTCATCACATCTCCCTTTTTAACGAATAATCCTCAGTTGTTGATCTGTCGTTGGTACTAGTGAACGTGTCACTCGGCTCATTAGTCGCTGATTCGGTGAACCAAGAGTCTCGCTTCTTTGAGTATTTCTAAAGTTGAGCAAAACCAATTTTATATCAGAATTGTCTTTATCGCATTTCCGAAGAATATTCTTTGCTGTCTGTACATAACGTTCTGCAAGACCGTTTGTTTTTGGATACCTTGGACTCGATGTCGAATGTTGAAAATTCCAGTCTGTTGCGAATTTACGGAATTCTACTGATGAATATTGAGGTCCGTTATCTGATTTTATTTTCGCGGGAATGCCATGTCGTAAACCATGATTTAACCTGCTCAATAACTTATTTGCTTGTTTAATGTCGTAATTGTCGAAAATTAAAATAACCGCTGTAGCTTTCAACTATGAGTACGTATTCTCTTGATTGAAACGTGAATAGGTCAGTTGCCACAATTTCAAACGGGTAACTCGGTACTTCTTTTATTATAAGCTGCTCTTTCACATTCGACCGTTGTGTTCATTCACATACCTTGCATATCTGTATGTAATCAGATAAGTCTTTTGTCATGTTGACCCAAAATACAACATTGCGTGCTAGTGCTAATGTTCTCTCTACGCTTTAATGTCCCTTATGTATTTGTATCAGTGTTATTTGCTTTTCCTCTTCAGGTATTATGACTTTTTTGATGAACTTAAGTATGATTTGCAAACTATCATCTTGTGATGTGGCGTTACGTAGCCTAATCATAGCAATACTTTCAATATCAGATCAAGCTAACACTTCGATATCATTGCTGTCTTCCGCAGGCACATTCTCGCAATCTCTACTTATAGTATCTGCTATATGCATTGTATCTCCTTTGCGGTACATAACTTTGGGTGCTAATTTTAAAGTTGGTGACGATGTCAAGTCGATCTTTAATTTATTGAAAGCTTTTGTCTGATACTCCGTCCATGCCCATACTGTTTCTTTTTCCAAAAGTTTACGTAGTGGTTGTGTTGTTTCTGACAAATTTGGTATGAATTTTGCCAAATATGTCACCATACCGAGAACTCTTTGCAACTCGGTCTTATTACTTGGGACTCGCAGTCTGTTTATAGCATCGATTTTTTCTTTATCTGGTTCTAGTCCCTTCTCACTGCCTTCATAGACGATTATCTTTAGATAGACGCTTTAATTCTCGTTCCTGTTCTTTCTGCTACCGACGTTGGTATCACATTGCATTGAGCTCCACTGTCAAGTTTTACTTTCACTCCAACTTGTTCTATGCTGATGTTTCCGTCAGCATAGTTGGTTTTCAAACTCACTCTTTAGTACTGCGTTGACTATTTTGCCTTTTTCATTTTTTTTTGCCCTGTCATTTGCGCGACACATTTTGGCAAAATGTCCTTGCTGACCACATATATTACATTTGTTTTTAAATGCTGGACATGCCTTATACGCATGCTTACTACCACAACTTTTACAATCAAACTTTTCTTTTGAATTGTCATTACGAATCTGCTTTGAAGCTTGTTCTCCTACTCGAGACTTTTGAATTGTTTGATCGAGCGTCATTTCTTGGTCATTCGCCAGAAGCATCTCTCGCAGAGTCTCACTACGAATACTAATAATGATTTTGTTCTTTATGAGAGTGTCATTTAATTCCCCGAATGCACACTTCGCACTTTTCGCACGAATCTTTGTAAGAAATTCGTCAAATGATTCTGCTTCTTCGTGTTTCATGCGATTAAACTGATATCTTTCGTATGTTGTATTAATCTTTGGTGTAAAGTACTGATTGAATTGTTCCTTGATAATGGCTATGTTTGCCATTACCGCTGTCGTGCAGCCAAACGTGTTGAAAATTACCACTGCCTCTGTACCGATCGACGACATACATGTAGCGACTTGAATATTTTCGGGTTTATTTCTCATCTCAGTAGCTATCTCAAACCACTCATACTGCTGCAGCAATAATTGTCAATTTACTGCATTGCTTTCTCCACTGATTTCTAGTGGCTTTGGCGGTCGAATAAAATTTGCAGCTCCATTAATAGCATTTGCCACTCCGGCAACTGCTTGATGCGCCATTTTTTTTTTTTTTTTATATATATTCTTGTTGGCTTGAATTCGACGACGCCGCGTTTTGCTGTCTCTTTCACTCTCACCGAACTGCTTGGCAATTTGTTCTCGTTACTCTTTCAATACTTTACTATTTTATTATTTATTTACTTTAAATAAACTTCAACGTGGTCACTTCTGACACCATATGATGATATCTTTGCGTTGATATCATCTGTGTTTATCTGCACTACTTATCTGGTGCATTGTATACGCATTAATAAGCCAGCAGAGACTTATATTACGTTTGCTTTATTCAGTAGTTCGTGTAACACTATTGTGTATGTATCTTATATCCAATAACATATGGGTTGTACATATTGTACTGGTTGTACATCTGGCAATATTACAGTGTTGCCTATTAATCACATGCTCTGCATAGTCACATACACCAATCTGAGCTACTGCACTACCGGCAGCACGTGTACGTGCTAATGCAATGCAAAAATGTATTTGAAGTAAACAAGCGCAATATGCTTGAGTATATTCTTTCGCATGACTCGTTCCCCTCTCACCATCTGTCATCTTCCAAAAATATGTACATATGTAGAATTGGATGGTTTGTACTCTAGCCTTTACGAATGACGCTTTTGCAGCTGTGTGTACATTAGAGATGGGCACAGGACGGGAATCCATCGGGATCCGCGACAATTTCTTCGGGATCCGACTATCCCGAAATTCCCAAAGGTCCCGAAATTTCACTCGGGACCCGAAATTGCTCTCGGAACTCAAAAATGTTATATTATTTTAAGATGTATTTTAATTAAATGTGCATGTGCATACACAATAAAAAATAGTACTTTTGTGCGTATACACAAGAAAAATAACACTTTCATATTTGCATTTCGTTATTTTAATATTTTGTTCTCAAAGTATTGCATTTTTTTCAACGATCTTGAAATTCGGTCACACTTAAAAGCGATAATGGCGACTGAAGAGAAAAACGAGCGAAATGAAAATAACATAATTCAAAAAGACAGAAGTATAAAACTTGAACCACTCAAATCAAAATTCGGATTCGGGACCCGCGGGACCAGCGGGATAATTTGAAAATCACCGGGACCTGAAAGATAGTTTTTTTTTTTGGGACGGACGGGATGGGGACTAATTTTTTATTCCGCGCCCACAAATGTCTAGAGAGATAGAGATAAAGAATATTTTTGTATTTACTCTGCCAACTGAAAATAAAGAAACCAGGAACACAAAAGACAACAAAAGATTGGGAAAGTTACGGATGAGACTCACGAGACAAGTAATGTTGAATAGAAAGTAAGTGGAAAGACTGCTCTGTTTGCTTTGTTCATTCATTTGAGTTTAGTCGATTGGTCGCATCGAACAAAGTCACTACAAGTTACAACTTTGTGGAATTTGTTGTTTGGTTCGTTTGCATTATTTTTAAAGAACCATGTTAAAAGGAGAATAGAATTTAAATGAGACATTTGCCAAACTAGTGTGTTTGTGCAATGAACTAGTACGGATACAAAGGAAAAGAAAAACAAAATTGCTTTCTTTTTTACTTCGCTGCGTGTGGCAGTATTTAGCATACTATTGCAAAATGAAAAAAATTTTAAAACCTAAGAACATAAACGTGGTAAATTACAGCTGGATATATTAAAAATTTAGAACCAAAAATATGCAAACAACCAGACAGAAAGACGGACATGACCAGATCGATGTTTCTCGTCTAGCAAATTTATAATGTATACATATATACTTTACTAACTGCGGTAATGGTATGTATAAAAAAAAATGTTTATAAGATTTTATAAAAAAAAAAAAAATACTTCAAAAAAATAAAAAGTAAAAAAAAAGTTCGGCTGGGAGGCCTTGAATAAGGAGAGTCTAAATATTTAAGTTTGGTAGCTCTATCACTTATATTTCTGAGATCTCTCTTCGTTCCCTCCAGGGAGTAAGCTCTTCGTGTTTTCAGGAACAAACCAACACCGCAACAAATATTTATGTTCAGGGAATAAAAATTATACCTAATTGCTATAATTATTTCATATAAGGAATTTTAAAATTAATTACCAATTTTTGGTTCTTTATGTACTGTGATTGTATTGTGCAATGTTTGTAGGTGAGATAAGTGACTTCTCCATAGTCTCAGTTATTTCTGTACATCAGTAACCAGACTTCCATATTCGTCGTTCCAGAACAAAACATTCCGTCAGACGCTTGACCTTTTGATAAAATATTTGAGCTTCATTTCTATCACAGAACAGCTCGCGTTTCTCCCAACTGCAAAGTTCTTCTGTATGCGCCGCCTTTCTCTACAGTAGTTTGGTGAAATTCCTTGTGATTCGAAGATGTTCGCCACAGGTCTCGTGTATCAAATGACCTCCTTGCCAACCGTATCCATGGAGTGGGAGATATGTTACCACTGCTCAACTATATCTTCAGAAACTGAGAGGACTCCCTGAATAGTTGGGAGAGTCTGGCTGAGAAGGCTACGGCAGCCTGTTGTGATAGCAGAGTGTTGGGAACATGCTGAGCCTGGACCGTACCTTGGCTGCTACAAGGTAGTGATCCGAGTCGATGTTGGTACCTCGTACCGTTCGCACATTCAACACGCTCGACGCGTGTCTTACATCGATCACAACATGATCAATTTGATTACGTGTGTTTTGATCGGGACTGCGCCAAGTAGCCTTGTGTATGTTACGGTGTGAATATCTGGTGCTACTGATTACCATGTTTGCCCCAGTGGTGGAGATCCAAAGATTCGTTCCTTCCCAATTTTTGAGTTGAAATCGCCAAGGACTATTTTGACATCTTTGGCCTCATCGTCTTTTTAGGCTAATGTTAAAGTACTTTGTCTTGATAGGTATCACGGCAACGGATGCCTTTTTAGAGGGGCCCTGTCTTATCTATCCTATTTCCTGTAATCCGATGATGTCAGTTTTGTATTTGTCGAGGACATCAACCAGCTGGGTATCTGCAATTTTCCAAAAGAGGCTCCGGATATTGCAGGTGCATATCCTTAATTCATGGTCCTTAAATCGTTTGCGGTTGTCGTTATCAAAGGAGAATCGTATCCGATGTTTCTTCACTGGTAAATGTTGTATTCCTGTTGCCTTCTCACAATTTGCTCACCACGGATGTTCGGTGGCTACCCAGTGGAGATGTGTCATTTTTGGCCACTCCCAAGAGAATGGAAATCAATAACTTCCTACTTCAGCGAACAACCCCAGCCTCAGGAGATGCACTTTGCCAATGCCCTGAAATCTGAAAAAAATACTTGTCGCACAAACATTCAACAGAATCAAATAAAATTTCCCAATCCCAGAGTTTGTATTCTATGCGACTAACCTACCAGGCGGCAAGCTCTACTACATAAAATACCATCCTCTACATGCATTTTCAACTTATTATCTTCAAGCTCCTTCAATAAGTGCGCAGTGGAATCTTAGCAACCTCACATTATCGTAACTTTATTGTCCCTTCTATGTACTATATGTATTTGAAAAACCATTTTCGGCTTCTTTAATTTATAGAACGAACACTTTCTGGCTGCAGGAGACGACAACGCCAAACACACTCACTGGGGTTCAAAGCTTGAAAATCCAAGAGAAACGCAGGTTTACAACGGACTCAAAAACACCCAAAATAAGAAGGATTATGTGTCACCATGTAGCCCTATATCTGTAAAATAACTTTCAGATATTTTATCGAATCACTATCCTATTATTTATAACATACTGGGCGCCCTTAGCTTATCTCTGTAAACTCACCATGTATAAAACAAACTGGCTCCAATATAACAAGAAAGAACGCTGCAGTTCCTTGTATGCTCCTTATTTGAACCATAGGTAGGAGACGCTCATTTGTATATGTATAAGAAGCGGTTGTCTACAAAAATCCACCAAATCGATTTCAAGCTAATATTGATTTAAAGAAAAAAAGAATGAAAAAAAAACACACACAAAAGTGGGTTGTTGGGTTTGTATGGAGGCTACCCCAAAAGGTGGGCGGGACACGTCTGGTCTATATATGTTAAGCGGGTGTCTATAAAAGACGGCCCATCGCATTTCAAACTAATATTGACTTTAATAAAGATGTTTATCATAGAAAAACACAAAAGTGGGCAGTAGGTTTGTATGGAAGCTACCCAAACAGTAGGCGGGTCCCACCCCTTAATGTGTATGTAACGCGTCCGTTCACTAGAAGCTTTCATATCAATTATTAAGTTGATATTGACTACATTAAAAAAAGTTTTTCATGGAGATGCGCCCACTTTTTGGGATAGCCTCTATACTAATCTACTGCTCACTTTTGACTTTTTGTAAGAAAAACTTCTTTATTAAAGTCAACATTAGGTTGAAATGCGATGTGGTATCTTTTTATAAACAGCCACTTACCATATATAGACTATACGTGTCCCGCCAACTTTTTGGGGTAGCCCCCATACAAATCCACCGCCCACTTTGTGTTTTTTATGAAAAAATTCTTTATTTAAATCAATTTTAGCTTGAATTTCGATTTGGTGGATTTTAGTGGACAACTGCTTCATAGACACAAATGGGTTGTCATCATACAAAATGTTTTTTCTTAAGTTTTGTATTCCAATGTCAGTCTTTTTATTTATTGCAACTATAACTAATAATGGAAAGTTACGAACACTCAGACCTGTTTTAAGATATTTTTTTGGTCGCCAAGTTAGTCGACTGTGCCTCAACTCACAGCCAAGGAAAATTAAAGAAAATGAAAATAATGAAATTACATTTTATTAAGGATAGCTTGTATTTGCAGTTCAAAGAAGAATCGAAACAAAATAATTGAAAGAATATATTATAAGTACAGCAAAGAGACCGAAGTGAGTCATGGCAGGCATAACTTGATCTGCAAAAAGATAAAATTAAAGGCATATAGTGTCTCGTAAAGCGTGAGGGAGCATTTTGAAATAACGATTGAAGCAAATATAGAGAATCAACTTGTAATCTTATAAAGGAAAAAAACAGAGAGCATCGATCTTTGTGCAGACAATGTTGGAAGATCAATTAATTTTAATCGATCCACATATGGCGGGAGATGTATGTCAAAAGCCCAATTGAAGTTTCTGAGCGCAAGCAGCAGAAACTGTTTTTGAACAGACTCGATACGATCTTGATGAATTACATAATATGGATTCCAAACACATGATGAAATTCTAAGATGGGACGAACAAGTGAATAATACAGAAGTTTAGTAGTATTAGGGTCATCGAATTTCTTGGACCAACGCTTTATGAAACCAAGAACTCTTTTAGCTTTATTTACCATAGAAACAATATGATTGTTATAGCTCAATATAGGGTCCATAAGAAGGCCTAAATCATTAATACTTATTTCCCTACTAAGTCTATGAATGACTATGAATATGACATCAGTCTGGCATCCAGACACAAAACCTTTATTGACGATAGAAGAAAATTGAAGAAGATTTGAACAAATAGATCTGCCTTTAACATGGGTTAAAAAGCTTTTTGGACTATTACGCACATTATTATTACAGTTTATTTTTTATTTTATTTCTCCCAAATTTATTGTACGTTTGTCTTAAATAATTATAAATTGACTTTAAGTACATGATTTAAGTGAGTTAGGTGTACTAAAATTAACTTAAATGACTATTCATAAAATTATATTTTAAAACATAATTATTAATTATTGTACTAAGTTATACATATGTATTAAACTAAACTAAATCAACAGGTCTCATCCTTTGTAGTCTTCTTTTACGCAATAGTTACGTCCGTGCTATAAGACGTCTATTTAATTACTGAATGTTCGAGTGTATGTTCTGTACATTTCATTCTCACACTACTTCACATACATTTCACTTATACTAATACTTATACTTAAATACTACCATTGTGCTGCCAGATTGTACCAACGATACCACAACTCTCGCCCACTTATTTTGGTGCTAGTCTTGGTACCGCTTTGGAGTCTTCTTGGACCGTGTAGAACGACGTTGTGTAACTTCATTGGATGATGGTGACGAATTCCGAGGTGGTGGTGGTGGTGTCACCACCGTTGGATTGGATGCCGTTTCTGATGCAATTCCAGTAACACTTATCGCCGGTTGTTCGTTGTCACCATATGATATGGGTGGTGTCATGTTGTTTGCTATTGAAACAGGCAAACCCAGGTTCGTTGGTCATCTAGACGAATCTGGTAGTGTAAGTCGCCTTGTTGCTCTATTACTCTACCGAACAGCCATTTATCTCTGCCCAAATAGTCACGAGCTGCCACTCTTTCTCCCAGGGTAAAATATTTCTCTGCTTTCATTAGATCGTGATGTGATTTCTCGTTTTGCGGTAACATCAGCTCTAGTCGAGATTCTATCTGCCGCCCAAACATTAGAATAGATGGAGATTTGCCCGTGGCAGGATGAATAGTTCTACGATAAGCCATTAATATTTTTGGAAGTTCTGAGCCAATGTTGCTGCTCGTGAACTTTGAAGCTTTCAATTTGTTTTTAAAAGTTTGAACAAATCTTTCTGCTTGACCATTTGTAGCGGGATGATATGGAGCTCCTTGAAGATGACTAACTCCATTAATCTTTAGAAATTGTTTAAATTGATGTGCGTTTAATTGTGTGCCATGATCGCTGACTAATTGTTCAGGTGTACCAAAAGTTGCAAAAATTTCCCTACACTTGTCAATCGTAGTTTGTGTAGTCATGTTGGGTACCATGTGTACCTCAGGCCATTTACTATATGCATCAACCAACACAAATAGATACTTGCCCAGGAATGGTCCTGCATAGTCAACGTGCACTCTCTCAAATGGTTTTTTAGCCAGATGCCATCTATGCGTTGTAACTTTCTTCGAGTCTGCGCGCGTAACTTGACAAGCGCTGCAGTTCGATACCATATTTTCAATTTCTTTGTCCATTTGATACCACCAACAATAGCCTCTTGCTAAAGTTTTCATTTTAGTTATGCCGAAATGAGCAGTGTGTAGCTCATCCAAAACTCTTTGCCGTAACGATTCTGGCACGTACACTCGTATGCCGCGCATAACACACCCGTTGTGTAGGCTGAATTCTGTTGCTGCAATTCCGAATCGATCTTTCGGTGAAGCTTCTCGCCCAAACTTGAGACAATTGAACAACACTTTGATTTCTTTATCCTTCATGGTTGCCTCTCTTAGTTCCGCAACCGTTACTGGTAAATTATCCAATATCTCTTCTTCAATTATGTCGACCTCTTCTCTGAACCTGTACTCGTCTTTACTTGGTAGACGGGATACCGCATCTGCATTTGCGTTCTCCTTTGATCGTTTGAATCGAACTTCGTAGTCAAAATGTTCAAGATAAATCGCATAATGTTGCATACGTGTAGCTGACAATATTGGTAGACCTTTATCTGGTGCAAAAATTTGAGCTATGGCTTTATTGTCCGTTACTAATTTAAACTTTTTTCCGTACAGGTATTGATAAAATTTACGAACGCCATAAATTACTGCGTATGCCTCCTTGTCAATTTGTTGACCTTACTCAATGTCTGTGATGCGAACTGTAATAGTTTCTCAGTGCCATCAGTATACTCATGACTGAGCACTGCTCCAACTCCAATTGGGCTTGCATCTACTTCCAAAAATACAGGTACCTTTGGGTCGTAGTGCGTTAGAACCATGTTACTTAGCATTTGCTGTTTAATCTCACGAACCGCCTGTTCGCATTGCTTATTAAACACAAATTTAACTCCATCTTGTAGAAGTTGATTAATGGATACGTTATCGTGCTTAAATTCTTCAGGAATCTGCCGTAGTAGTTAATCAGACCAAGAAATGCACGAACTTCCTCTTTGTTGGTCGGCATCTTCATGTCTTGTATGGCATCGACTTTGCTTTGTAATCGATGGATGCCATCTTTGTCAATCAAGTAACCACAATACTCGATACTGTTCTTCATTATTTCGCATTAAGCCCAGTTTACACGCATGTTGTGTTTGTCCAAACGACGAAATACTTCCTCCAGCCGCTGTATATGAATCTTATCATTTTCTGCCGTGATTTTGATTTCATCCACAAATACCGATACCCCAGGTATGTCACCAAATACCTGTTCCATTAAGCGCTGCCATTTTGCTGGAGCACTTGCCATACCATACATCAAACGAGTGGGTTGATATAGCCCTTTATGCGTATTCAATGTCAGAAAATGTCTGTCCTCAGAATGCACCTCTTACTGTAGATACGCTTGCGATAAATCAATTTTAGAAAATTTTTCACCTCCTGATACCTTGCTAAACAGCTCGTCGATTGTAGGTATAGGATGTTTGTCTATAAACAATTCCGGGTTTAATGTAACCTTGTAATCGCCACATATGCGCACAGCTCCGCTGCGTTTACGCACCACCACAATCGGCGTGGCCCATTCGCTCTTGTCTACTTTCAAAAATTGTTGCCACCTGATTGTTGAGCTCTTTTTCTACAGCTTCCCACAAAGGAAATGCTACACGCCTTGCTTTAAGGAACTTTGGCGTAGCAGTCGGTTTCAGATAAAGATGAGCTTGCATATCTTCAATTTTTCCCATAGACTCTGAAAATACTCTAGGATGCTTTTCCCTCAGCATTCGCTCAATCGAAATCTGTGTACATTTTGTTGCGATACAATTTATCTTTTGATTAACTTGCAGTTGATTGGTGAGAACCTTAGACCAATCCAAATTTAACTCAAGCAGCCATTCGCGTCCTAGCAATGGTTTGCGATCTCACAATGTAGAGTTTTGCGCCAGTCGTACCCTTGTCTGTGCGAACTTGCACGGTAACATATCCTACACAGTCTAACGCCACTCCGCAGTAGCTTACCAACTCTATATCATCCTTGCTGACTTTTGTTTTTGGAAAATACTTCTTTGCTTAATCCAAGTTGATAACTGATACCGGCGAGCCCGTGTCGACTTCGAATAGTATAGTTTGGCCGTTTACGTTGCAATTGTAAACCACTTTAGCCCTTTTGTTCTCTGATCGTCAATATTGCTTATCTGCAATATTTCATCCATGCTTAAATCGCTGTCAGCATTGTCATTTATTTGATTTAATTGTTTCCTTTCTTTCAAACACATTTTCCTTAAATGACCAACTTTGCTGCAATAATGGCATTTTGCTTCTTTAAATTTGCACTCATTCGCTGAATGATTAGCATTACCACAACGAAAACATTTCTTTGTATTTCGTTTTTGCTTTTTATCGTCATTCTTTTTGACATGATTCCTTTTAGTCTGCATTCTGTGCACACTTGTTGTCTCTTTTGCACCTTTTTGTATACACGTATAAAGTTCTTCACCTCCTCTTTCCACTACTTCGACTTTGCATGCGCCGATTTGTTAAACCAAACACAAATTGATTACGTAGTGCAGTATTCAAATAGTTACCAAAGTTACAATTTGTAGATAGGCGTGTCAATGCCGTCAAAAACTCACCGCATGACTCGCTGTCCTTTTGTTTGCGCTTGTTCAAACGGTAGTTTTCTAAGATTTCGTTTGGCTTGGGGTTGAAATGATTTTCCAACACATCCACAATGCACTTGAAATCCAACTCCTCAGAACTGTTAGGTGCTAACTTGTCGCAAAGCACGTTGTATGTACTCGCTCCCAAATAATACAAAAGCATTTTTGACTTTTTCTTTTGGTCGCAATTGAAGATTTCCATTGCCGACTCCAGACGCTTCACCCATCGTGAAAATGTTGTAGCATGTGGATCGAAGGCGTCGAAATTAAAAAATGCCGTATTCGCCATGTTGCTGCTGCTTTGTTGCTCAGCGTCTTTCGACATTCCTTTAATTTCACTTTTCTTTAAGCTTTGCACTGTAATGTAAAAGTGCACGCGTTTTTTTTTTCGTTTTGACTCGTCGCCAGTTATTACGTCCGTGCTATAAGACGTCTATTGAATTACTGAATGTTCGAGTGTATGTTCTGTACATTTCATTCTCACACTACTTCACATACATTTCACTTATACTAATACTTATACTTAAATACGGTGCTGCCAGATTGTACCAACGATACCACAGTTTACAACCTCTTCTTCCACCGTTGGGATGTCTAAGTCTATATGTAAATCCATGTTGGTTATATACCACTCCGCATTCGTGATGAGACGGAGGAATTTTGATTGTTGTCTCTAAACGCCGTGTTTGATTCTTTCGCAGTTCCCCATATTTGGGTTCCATAGGTCAAAATTGGTTTTATTGTAGATTAATAGCTTGTTTTTTAGGGATAGTCTTGAGTTTCTATTTAAAATCCAGTATAATTGTAGGTGATACTACATTTTTGCTGGATATCGTCTGACAAAGTGAAGTCGACTGATGAACAGCTTTTTCTAATATGTCGTTAAGATACATTATTGCTGATTCAATATTGTCCTCTGTTTGCAGTGGAATGTTTATACAGAGAGAGAGTGGCTTATGTATTCTCTGTAAGTGTCCCAGTGAATTTGTTTATTATCAAGATTGTGGTAAACATTTAGTATTTTTAGGTTAGATTTATAATCTATTTGTACTGGCGAGTGATCTGACGAAAGCTCCAGTCTAGACGTTATATTAAATTTGTTTATGTCAAAGTTTTTTAAAATGCAAAAGTCCACCAGGTCCGGAGTTTTATTCGTATATGTAGGCCAATATGTTGGCTCTCCAGTGCTTAAGTGCTTAATATTTAGTCTGTTTAAGGCATTAAGAAGATTTTTGCATTTATTATTTGAGAGTCTGGAACCCCAAATGGTGTGTTTAGCGTTAAAATCACCAGCGGCAACGAATCGATGAGCTAAAGTTTTTATAAAGTCAAGATATTGAGTTTGTAATATGTTATGTTTAGGTGGACTATATACAGCAGATAAAGTGAAAGGGCCAAATTGGTCGTTTATTTGTATGGTAGTTGCCTGAATATGATCAAGTTGGCAGTCTTCTAACAGATTGTGTCTCAGATTGTTCCTGATGTCCGTCCGGGTGGTTAGTAGCGTAAATGTTGTATCCATGGATTCTAACGTAGCTCTTCTTCGTAAAATGTGTTTACGAGATGAGAGCTATGTCAACCTCATTTTCTTGTAAAAATATTTGAAGCTCGTTGACATGGTTTTTCAAACCGATGGCATTCTAGGCTACGATGCCTATTTTAGTGTCCAGTGTTTGTGTCTAACATTGACAACAGCATTGTAACTACATTCATCATACTTGACATTTGCTGAAATAATTGTTTCATAAGATCTTTGAGCTCTGCCAGATCATTATTCGTTTGAGAACTGTTGAATGTGTTACTTTGCCGTTGTGTTTGTTGAACCGCATTGTTGGTTTTCGCCGCTGCCTGAGCATAAGTGTTGGACCGTACTTTCAATTTGATTCATCCCTTGTTCCTCTGAACCTTTATTTGGATGTATTTTTTCCCTTACGGTTGGAAATCTTTGAATTTATAGCGTCTTATAAACTTCACAACCTTTGTAGTTTGCAGTATGAGCCCCTCCACATAAAGCACACTTCGTTAAGCTATCACTTAACATTTTACAATCTAATGTTTTATGTTTTCCTGCACACTTGACGCAGATTGGATTTTAGTGCAGAAGTTTCTTGCATGCCCGTACTTTTGGCAGTTAGTACATTGTGCTATTGTTCGCTTATGGTGGGGTGGTTCAAATACTATTTTTGTATTGAGAAGCGCTGCAATTTTGTATATATCTTTATTATTATTCTTATTTTTCAGCTCTACGAAAAGAAGAGGCAGGGGTTTTTTTGAAGTTTTGTGCTGAACATTATGTATGTTTGTTACTTCATGCCCAAGTTCGTTTAGCTCGTTTTTAAGATCGCATATGTCTGCCGAGTGGTGTAAGTTTCTCAGTACAACCTTAAAACCACGGTCATCTTTAGGTTTAAACGTGTAATATTTTGTACTATTCTGTTGCAACATCTTTATTGTCTCCGAATAATTTTTAGAATCTGCTACTTGAACACTTACTTCGTTATTTTGCAAAGTTTTCAAAATGAAGTTTTCTTGAATAACGTATTTTAAAGCTTTGCTGAGAAAATTAATTTGTTCCACACCCTGAACTTTATTTAATAAGTTAAAATTAAACAGAATATTTTCTTTAATAAACTTTTTAACCACTTTGTCTATATCTTTTGAAAAGGTGCGATTTACCATTTTTTAAACGAATGAGTCTAGGAGTGAACCAAGTTAACATGAAAGTAAAATTAGATACAGTAGTGATATGAATACATCTTTCAAAATAATTGAAAACTGTGGAAAAAAAGTATTCAATGCAGTCTCAATATCTGTACAGACTTCCAGAATTGACCAATCTGTACTGAAGAGTAATTGATTTAACTTTGTATAGTCGGTTTTTTTTATAACATCTGACACAAAAAGATGTATCATTATTACGTGAACAGGAAACTTTATCTAACTGAAAATATAGCTCCAAAGTAGGATGGTAATTGTCTTCAGGCAGTGTAATAAGAGAAATCCTTATAACGGATATGTTAAAACCATTGTGAACAGACACAAAATTTAGAAACCGACCTGAAATGTGGCAAATTTTTTTACACTGCAAAGACAAATCAAGAATACTATATAAAAAGTCATGGTTAGCTAACATGTATGTTGCTGTTTATTTTGGTAATGTTTCTACGCTTTAACTTTTGGCAATAAACCTACCCGCAAAATTCAGGTCTCAAGCGTCTTTTGGACAAAAATTGCAATTTTTTCGATGCTTACATAAAAAGGTAGTTTTTATACAAACAATATGATTTGTTTAGTTCTAATTCGTCATTCTCAATTTTCAAGTTCCAACTTTTTTCAGCAAGCAATGAATCGAGATTTTTTGCGGTAGCAATATTCTTTCTCTTGATACAAGTGGAATGTTAATGACATTTGCATGATTTTACTTAAATTTTTTTTCGAAGCATCCAATCTCGCTTTCAATACTGGTTTTTTGTGTAGCCCGCCTGTAAATTAGAAAGCAAAGTATCACATTTAAGTCCACATATTTTTTCCATTAATGCACTATAAAAAACAAATTTCATGGAACCGTATACTGTCTTTATATTCGCTTTCATGGTAATTGGCACAGGTTTATGGGTATTATGTGTTTCCCAGTGTACTTTTTTTTTTGAAGAGTCATCCAATAAACGCTATTCTTTTGGTTTGTATTCAGTAATCATATACAGCATTAAGCAGTAGACAAGAGTGTTTTCATTTGCATAGAACAAATTTAGTAATTCCTCTTGTCTTTTGCGATACCCATAAACACTCACATTAATTGACAAAATATTTATAGATCGAAAATGATTTGCCAAACAAACCACTTGCCTTTGCGACAATTTAAGTTGTCGTACCATTGTGAACATATAAACATAAAAAAAAAATTTTGAAACCGAGAAAAACGTTAACTTCGGTTGAACCGAAGCACTAATACCATTCACACGAAATTTTAAATCAAATTGTAAATCATAAACGTGGGCGCTAGCGCAAAAAGTAGGCGGTACACGACCGCTAGTAGATGTGTATGAAGCGATCATCTAAAAGATGCCGCTATATCGAATTTCAAGTTGATAGTTAGGTTTTTTATACAAATGCATAAAAGTGAGCTGTGAGTTTGTATGGAACTACCTCAAAAAGTGGGCGGGACACACCCATTTGTGTATATGAAGCAATTGTCCACTAAAATCTACCAAATCGAAATTAAAGCTAAAATTGATTTAAATAAAGAATTTTTTTCATAAAAAAACACAAAAGTGGGCGGTGGATTTGTATGGGGGCTACCCCAAAAAGTGGGCATGGCGGGTCAATCTTAATACTCTATTAAACTGCAATAAACTGGATTGCAAAAAATTAGTGCCCAAAAACTTCTCAAAAACATCCAGACAGACAGACGTACATGGCTAGATCGACTCGTCTCGTCGAGCTGATCAAGAATATATATACTTTACGGGGTGTACGATGCCTCTTTTAATGCATTACAAACGTATGAATTGTATAAAAATGTTTGGTTTAGATACATGTAAAAAAACTGCCCGAAATCGAATAATAATTTTGATTTCCAGTATTTTTTTCTTCTATTCCTTAACAATATTCAGATTAATTCGATACTTCAGATTCGTTTCACTGAAGTTGTAAGAATATAAATATATTTGTATCTTACTATTTATATACATAAGATTACTTGAGTTGACTGGACAGTAGTTTCCTTTTACGAGTATGCAGTAAGAAAACACTAAGGCGGGATTTTTGGAAGTTATACCCCTAATGGGGAAAAGGGTAATCAAAGGTTATATGGTTGTTTACGGTTTGTATATTCTACACAAAAATAACCCAGAGAAACACCATTTTATAATCTCATCATAAACCTCAGTAGAGGATCCATATAGACTTTGAAACCGTGAACTGAATTACTCGCTAAAAAATGCATTCTATATGATAATTTCAAGTGGTTTATTTTTTTACGCGGAAAATCGGATGAAAGATATGAAATTGTTTCCAAGGAAGCATGCAGAAAAGTCATTTATAACCGAGAGAATTATAAAGAAGAAAAAATGAACTTCGGTTGAACTAAAGCTCTAATGTTTTCTAAAACGCAGTTAAATATGAATTATTTTATGGGACCGCGAGCGGTAATTGCCTACATCATCTCACACCGATGACGATGATTTTAAATACCCTTCTATCCACTTTTTACCAACAACCAATAATTGGAGGTAAATTCATTTAACACTGTAACAAAATTTACTATCTTAATGTCGGCTAATAGGTTTAATAAATACCGACTTGTATATATATTTATTTAATTTTTAATTGTATATTGCCAGATAACCGGAGCAGCTCAGATCTTTTTGGGTACTTCTTTGCTGTGGGGACACTCGGTGTATTATGGAATTGTGCAAAACAAGTTGTGGGCGCCAGCAGCGATACTCCTTTGTCTGGGACCTGTGACATTCATTCTTTGCTGGATGGGTTGCCAGGCAACTAACCAGCGCAAACGATGTCTGCTCGGGATGGTAAGAGACTTCAAATGAAATAAGATAACAGAATTTTATTCCGTGATGATAATGAAATACATATTTTTTCAGTTTGCAGCACTTTTGGTTGCGTGTATATGTGTTCAATTCATTATCTGTGGCTGGTCTTTGGCTATGCGAGAAAACCTACCCACATCTGTAGAGATATTCATTGATGATTCCTTTGTAGAATTTCTAGATAAATTTTCGCGAACAAAGGTTGATAACTTGCATTTGTGGAATCGCATGCAATCGCAGGTATTTATCTCTTCATTGTCCCACCGTCAGTGTCTTATTTATACAACTCCTAATCTATTTTGTTTTTTAATATAGCTTCAATGCTGCGGCGTCGATGGACCTCTCGATTACCGTCGCCTTTCCCTTCCATGGTCCTGTTGTTCACGCCCGGAACACGCCTATGAATCAGCTTGTGACACGCACTATAAACGAGGCTGCTTAGCCGTTATCTCCGAACAAATTAAGAATCGCCTCTTGATAACTGCGTTTGGCGCTGCTATCGTGGCAATTCTTCAGGTAATAAAATTATCAGTCATAATACAATTTTTATTTATTTACTCTTCGATATTTATTTTTTTGTTTTGTATATACAGAGTTTGGGAATTTTCTGTGCGGTTCACCTAACAATCCTATTTGGTAAGAACGAGAATACTCACCCAATGAATCCGATGAACCGAAAAAAGAAACAGCAGTTTTTACCACTGACCATACAGGATAAGCGACATGACATGCCCTCGCCGATGAATCTGTCACCATCTGCTCCTGGTCAGCGTGTTTTAAAATCTACTCTGCCACCGGTTATGCAGAAATGACAGACAATTAGCTTCTAAGTATAAAATGTTTGTAAAAAAAAAAAAAATATTGAACATGTTGTAAACTGAGATGGAAAAATATAAATGTGACCCTCAATGTTATATTACTTATATTATTTATGAAAACGCAACAACTGAATTATTATGTTGACAGTCGCAAAACTCACCTCAACTTTTTCGTATTTTGATCAAAATAGAGGAATTGTTCAATAAACTTTTACGATAGAAAAGGTAGGTCACTATCCTACAATAGAACGAAAAGCAATTAAGCTGAAAGTTGTATATTCTTCACACAGAGTGTGAATGCTTGCAACGCCTTAAAGGAGGCATCGAAAGTACATTTTCCCGTAAAAGTCTGCGTACACCACAAAAAAAATTTTAAATTTTAACTTTAATCGCAAATAGCTCAGCTAATGTCATTTTATTATATTATTTCTTTTATTATTTAGTTTATTAATTTCTCTTAACTAATAATATATTTGCTGCATTTTAATACTTAAAATTATAGATTTAATTAATTTTATGCTACAACATGTCAACATGTCAACGGCCATACTTGCATACTCAAACTGTCCACACGAAGCTTCCACTAACATTCAAAACTACCTTGTAGATTTTCAATGTTGGGCCAACCGCTGGAATATAAAAGTCAATAGTGAAAAGTTTAGTCACTGCACTTTTTCATTGAGGGAAGAGAACTGCCTCCCCGTTTGGCTCAACAATTTGGTCATACCTCACGTTGATCATGTATGCTACTTAGGTTTTACAAAAGACCGCAGCAGTTTGTTAAGCTAAACTCAAAAAGTTAAACTTCGCCCAAGTAGTAAACAGTCTCAAAAATAAGCTGCTTGTTTACAAAACAATTATTATGCCTACTTGGATGTATGGAATTCAGTTGTAGGGCACTGGTGCTGCCTCAAATATCAATCGAAGACAAGTGCTTCAAAACAAGGTCTTGCATCGAGATTTGAGAATACCAATAGTCATGGAGCAGTTAAACTTCCACAGCAGCAGATATAATGATCGATTGGATTCACATGCTAATCATTTAGCTGCGGCTCTGGTCGTTAATAAATGTCGTAGACGGCTCCAATATCCTGTTGTGGGAGCCCAGTGATACCGACTATCTCCCATACTCTCCTCTGGTTTCTGGTATCATATTAAGCTAATCCTCTCCAGAAAATGGCGCAAAAAAGAAGATATTCCAGAAACTGATGGCGGTTTCCTGAAATATGGTATTAGTCTCAAAGAAATTTAATTATTATATGTCACTTGGAATATATACAAATCAGGTGACAACCTAAAATACCCTGTACCCGCCTCAATTCCCATGATTTTTGTAAGGAGCCCATATCCTGTTGCGGGAGCCCAATGATTCCGACTGTCTCCCAGGCTCTCGAATGGTTTTTTGTAGCATTTTGAGCTATTCCTCTCCAGAAAATAACATTACAAACAATAATTTTGACAACACCAAGTGTTTTCTTTAAATGTTTTCTTAGTACATATCCAAACGTGATAGTTTTTGGCGATTCAACCTTAATAGAAACCGCAAAAGAAAAGCTGGTAGCAGCCGTTAACAATAGACTACAGCCGTTCATATATATATGAATACTTCATTCAAATCCCGTCAATACAAATAAGAAGACCCTTTGGTTAATTTTGATGGAATGGCTAAACCTAAGGTCACAGGACCCTCTCGCGGATTGGTTGAGGTGGAACGATATTTAGGTGAAAATATCATTCCACGAAACTCCGACCCATGAAAGTGGTGGCATAGTAATGGGTATAAATACCCAAACTTAAAAGAAATCGCACGTGGAAAGCTATGTTGTCTGAGGTCGTCTGTACCATTCACAAAGTAATAGTTGGAATGTAAGGAGACATTAAGTTTTTTTAATAAAATAAATAGATAAAAAGACCTTTTTTTTTGCTTTAATTATTTTGGCACATTGTACAAATTATGACTCAAAAATGACTCGCACTTTGGGTGCTCTCCTTTTTAATTAATTCATACTTTCAAAAGAATTTTTGTTTGTGTATCAATTCTTTCTCAAAACACACTCAACTGAATTTCGTTAACATGTTTGCAAGTGCGCCCACAACAGTTTCGAGCCTAACGTCGACCTTCTCGACCGACATGCTCTATAATATGCATCGCCCTTTAGAGCACGACAGAGATAGAGATAATTTTTTTCTCTATACTTCCAACTGAAAGCAAAGGAACCGAAAGATAGCATCTATGGTAAATACGCTACATTAATAAATAATTCGACCTTGGGCTTTACGTAAATGTGCATAAAAAATGTAAATAAAAAAATGGATAAATCATATTCCCCTTTTTCATTGTGTGTATACAAATGTACCAAACCAAAACAAAACTGTTGCTTATTCTTATAGAGAGATTTGTGAGAGAGAGTCTTTATGATTGGTTACCTGGTTTTTACCTACATTAGACGCAATACTGTAGACAAAAAATTACATGTGCTCGTGCGCCTTTTCACATTCTTCCCAAAAAAATATGTTGTGCATAAGAGGGTTAAAAAGGGTGTAAATGATTTGCACTTGACTATTTATATTTAGATTGAGTTAATGCAAGAGTTTTCAAATGAATCAATAATGTACTTTTACAAAATGCATGTCCAAACCCTATACGATTTATCTTTTTGGTATTTATGGGATTATTACTAATATTCCTCTTGCCATTCCGATTTATGATTATTTTCTATATTGTGACTGGCGTCCTTTATGGGCCATGGCATCTGAATTTGCGATCCGTCCTCATAAACTCTCTTTGCTTCTGTATTTGCCAACTCATTTATTTTAATACCCCGATGACCCGGGATGTGATGAAACTCAACGCATGTAAATCCGCTGTTTATAATTCGATGTATCTCCTGGCAAATAAAGTTGACCTGGTTGCAGCCGTCTAAAGCCGTTAGTGCAGATGGACTGTATGTTAGAATGAGTACTTTTTATATTTTATATTTTGAACTCGCGTATTGCAAGACATTTCTTAAAGCCATAAGATCTGCTGACATCGATTTCAAGTATTTGCGGGTGAAAAAGATGGATAAACCCTGTGTTGCTAACCACAAAAACCGGCAGTTGAAATTTTCTTCTGTACAGAACCATCGGAGCAAATAATTTCGAATTTACGTTCTCGGAGTTGATTAATCTTTTTAATCGCCAGAGTTTTGGTCGTGATATCGTCTGTTTTTGAATCTACAAAGAAAATAATATGAAAGCTGGTTTTGTTATTGTCAACTGAATTATTGTGCCGGAACCAGTTAGGATAAATTTAAACTTATGCTGTATTCTGCGATAAAGTAAAGTTTGCATTGTGTTATATTTTTTTGTTTTTATGATTTGTTGGTTGTCCAGTAGTTTGATAATTATAGGTTTGTGTGAGCCGTTTGAAAACTGCTGAGACTTGGATCACCGTTATTTGCACATATATAAATGATCGAATTCTGTATTTTCGAAAGTCGAGCCTTGACGATTGGATGTTGGACAACACCAGCTGGTAGATTTCGCATTAAAGTCTCGAAGTAATAGCGTTGTATTATTGTTGTGTTGGAAAAACGAGACAATTTTTTGTGTTTCCGTTTGAAAGAAGGTTATATCCGTGTAAGGAGAAATCTAAATACTGATTACATTTGTCCTGAGATTTAATGTAGATATAGTAATTACTTCGGCATCTGCTGATTGATTTGTTTATAAAAGGCAAGTCGCAATAGCCGACTAATTGCTGTCAGAAAGCCGGAAATGAGAAAATGCTGAGAGCTTTTCGTTTGAAGTATTTGCGAAATCAGAATTCATTGAAAAAGTTGAAGAGACAAACGTTCGCACTGCAGCCTGTGATACGCCTTACACAAGAGTAGTGAGTTACAAATTTTACGAGTGGAACTTATGGGTGCGAGTATCATAAGTTCCACTCGTAAAATCGTTCAAGAAATAATATTTACTTTATTTGATTAACAGCAAATATACGTTTATTTTTATACTCTTTGTAAATCAATATTAATATTATAAATGCGAAAGTAACTCTGTCTTTCTGTTTGTTAACATTTCACGCCTAAGCCGCTGAACCAATTTTTATGAATTTTGGTATAGAGATAGATGTTGTAAAGGACTCCCGCTTGCCCCGGGTCAAAGGCTGGGATAGCTCAGCTTTTCCAGAGTTTGCTTCACATAAATTTGTATTTGCAGACCCTGAGGTAAGGAAGCACTTTATTTTTATTTTGTTTAATTATTTTTTCCGCCTTTATTTATGTTTTTGGTACTGTAAACCCTTTAATTCATATCCTGGTCCTTTGACACTCTCAGGAACACTTGCAGGGCAATGCCATCTTCCTTTGCCATGTGTAACCATATACCCCGAGCCTTGCAACTATTTCTCTTAATTTCTATAACATGTGTCAGTTAAATCACGTTTGTTTCAGCTTAACAATTGTTTTACTTTCCGGCAATGGGTTTTACAGCTTTCCTGTACTCAAAACCGACAATACTATCGAATTAGCATTCCAAATTGACCCGCATTGCAATTGTAATGCCCCTTATCATTCATATCCATAATCCTTAGCGTTATAAGTCCTAGAATTGAATTCTAAGCCCCCTTGTAATGGCCGGTGACGTCATCAACCATAACAGCGCTTGAAGTTCATAATTCTGCTACTGCTGTTAACATTTCCCTCTTCAGTAGTATTTATTCTCTATTTCGCTGTTACCACCATACCAGCTGTTAACACCCTGTTGCTTGACATATCTGTTGTCTCGCTCTGTGACATTCACGATCGCATTGACTTCCTAGTTTTGGCACAGCTGTGACAACATCAGCTAAGCATAAGTTTTGTGAGCATGAAATTTAACGGAAATTTCGTTCCCTCACACTCCCCTCTCACTAACCCAACGAAAATATTGCATTCCAACTTCCGTTTGTCCGCGAAAAGCTGCCACTTTATTGCAAGCAATGCAACATTGTGTTTTCATTTTCTTTGAGTGCATAAACAGCTGTTAAGTTAATCACATGGACCACATCGTGCTGCATGCGTAAGTAAACATTTCAATTAATTTTCCTCTTTCATCTTATTGCCGTTTTTTATAATTTTTAGATAATTTCCAATGTTCCTCAGTTCGCTGAACCCGTTGCCATGTACTACCTCATTGTTGGCTCACTCATAGGATGACATAGGGGACACAGAGCGTAAATCACACCACAATCTTTGTCTGCAACTGGCAAGAGTCTTGGTTACATGCACATAATTTTTCACCTGTTTGTGGCCCAGTTTTGAACAATCTGTTCTTTCTTTTGCAGCACCCAACAACGCAACCATTGTTCGTCGTGATGGACTCCCAACAACGTCATGCTGTATCGACCTGATGCTGTCCGTGTCCATAACAGCTCCTCTGCCCGGCGGCACCACCCACCATTTTTAGGGTCCCGTATTTTTTTTTATATTAATTATGATTTAAGTGCGTTTTTTGTTTATGTGCCCCTATTGTGTCTTATTTTTTTTTACATTGTGCTTTTTCCTTTTATATTGTGTTTTAGTGTCCCCGCCTCCGTACGTCGGTTGACCACTGCCTCTCGGCCCTTGCCTGCCTCCATCGCGTAACATCATGCATTTTAACCACTGGTTTCGTTTCCAAATTTGAATTTAATGATCGTTACACATCTCTTCTGATACGGACTGCTCCATGAATTCCTTCAGTTCCGATACATGGGCCGTACGTGTTTCCCCTCCTTGATCTTTTAGTTTCGCTATCACTGGTGACTCGAACCCCAGTACCCGGTAAGGCCCGCCATACTTTGGTGCAAGTTTCGCTGCAAAATTGTCGCATGCTTTGGACAGCGGATGCTGCCTTATCAACACCAACTTGCCGACTTCCGACCTCCATTGCCTCCGTCGTAAGTTATAGTGTCGTGCCTGATCCTGACCTGCTTTCTTCAATTCACGGCGCACCATTGCAAAAATATCTTGCAACCTAGCTTGGTTTTGCCCTACATTCAAGACTTCTGTGCCCGTACCAACAGTCCTCTCGTCATATAATGACTTGGGCAGTCTCGGCTCTCGCCCCTGTGTCAAAAATGCCGGACTGTATCCTGTGCTATCAGCTACACTAGAGTTAATCGCCAACGTAATCTCTGGTAGTTGCTCATCCCATTTTTTATGCGTTTGCTTTGCATATAGCGCTATCATGGTTTTTATTGTTCGATTGTCCCTCTCTGTTGGATTTTCTTGGGGTGTATACACTGCAGTAAATTGATGCGACACCCCCATCTCCTCCAGAAACCTTTTGAACGCCCTACTTGTGAATTGGGCTCCATTATATGTTATCATCACTTTCGGTACACCATACCGAGCCAAAATACGCTCCCTAAACGCTTTCCGTAAATTTTCCTGACGGCTTTACGCAAAGGCACCATTTCTACCCACTTTTAGAATCGGTCTATGAATACCAAAAGCATCGTGTTACCATGTGACGACCTCGGTAGTGGACCAATGAAATCGGCGCAAACGGTGGTCCAGGGCTCCGGAGCCATCTGCGTCAGTATTTTCCCAGCTGCCTTTTGCTGGATGCCCTTAAACTTTTGGCAGATACTGCAGGACCGGATGTACCTTCGTACAGTAATACCTTTTGGTGATCCGAGCAATTGTCTTCCTAGATCCCAGATGTCTCGCCGTAGGAGCATCATGATTTTCCTCTAGGACTCGTCGCCGCAATTGTTTCGCTACACAAAGTTTCCAAGCCGGGCACCCTTCTTCTCCAAATCTTTCCGGTAGATACCGGTATAGTTGACCATATAATCTGGGTATTTCTCCGGTTGATTTTTTTACTCTGTTAGCCGCTTTTTGATCCACTCGCACTTTTGTATTACTTCGTCCTCCTGGACTCGTCTGACATCCTCCAATGGCTGACGTGACAGAGCATCCGCTACTACGTTTTGTTTTCCTCGGCGATACTGCACGTCAAAAGAATATTGCTGCAGCTCCAGCGCCCAGCGCGCTATTCGTCCAGACGGACTCTGAATACTGTTTAACCACTATAACGCTTGATGATCTGTGATCACAGTAAAGTGATATCCCTCCAAATATGGCTTTAATTTGCGTATAGCCCAAATGATAGCTAAGCACTCCTTTTCCGTGGCTGAATAATTCTTCTCTGCCTTACCTAGATGACGCCTAGCGTATGCTATCACTCTTTCCTGACCCTCCTGTGTCTGAGTTAGCACCGCTCCGAGCAAATAGTTGCTCGCGTCCGTTTGTAAGACAAACTTTTCCCCAAAATCGGGACACGCCAATACTGGAGCTTCCGTAAGCCTACGCTTCACCTCATCAAACTCCGCCTGATGTTCTTCATGCCATTTCCAATGTTTACCCTTTTTCAGTAGTCCTGTTAGATGTATTGTAGCATTTGAGAAATCCACCACAAACCTGCGGTACCAGGATGCCACACCCAAGAATTGTCTGAGTTCTCTGAGGTTTGTTGGTGGTTTCAGTTGTAGGATCGTCGCCACCTTGTCCGGATCCGTCGCGATTCCATCTCCTGTGACCACATGACCCAAATATTTCACTTTATCCTTAAAGAATTCACATTTTTCCCGGTTAATCCTAAGGATATTTTCCCGGAGCCTCCGGAACACTTCCTTAAGATTGACCATGTGCTCCTCCAGTGTCCTTCCAGTGACAATAATGTCATCCAAGTATGCAAACGCATGTGGTTCCATGTCTGGGCCAATGACTCGGTCCAGAGCCCTCTGAAACGTTGCAGGAGCCGAGTGCAAACCAAAGGGCATAACCTTGCCCCGGTTCAAAGGCTGGGAATGCTCGGCTTTTCCAGAGTTTGCTTTACATAAATTTGTATTTGCAGACCCTGAGGTAAGGAAACACTTTATTTTTATTTTGTTTAATTATTATTTCCGCCTTTATTTATGTTGATTATTCTTATTTATCCTTGCTTATTTCGTTTATCTTTACGTTGTATTCGTTTCTTCTCTCTCTGGTGGTGCGTTTGGTGACGGTTCCGTTCAGTCTATTTCGGTCCTTCACTGCTACACTCGGCTATGTCATGAATGATCTGTGTGCCAACCAAGTCGCAGCGTCCGTTCCAGCGTCACCTGGTATCCCGCAGTGATGTCTTTTGTGGACTTAAACCCCAAGGACTTCACTGGGCACTCAATATCCTCGTGACAGTACGAGTCGTATTCCTCCTCAATTAACCAAATCCTACCTCACCTCCAATGCTTTTATCATTAGAGCCTTTGCGCCAGTGCAAGATCTGATTACCGTTTTAACTTGAATTATTCTTGCTCCACTGCAAGTCCATAATTCTAAATTAATTTCACTTATCCTTGAAACTATATCCTTGTTCCAATGCCAACTTAAAATTGAACCACTTATTTTCCTATTATTATCCTTAGAGCTCTAGTCCTCAAATCCTTCTGAGACCCAATGCTCAACTTCTGAATTTCTTTCAACACCGAATAATCAAATTCATTCCTTAAACCTCTGTATTATTTTGCGACCCACGGCTCACGCCTTTTACTCGAACCTTTAGAGCCGAATATTCTCTCAATGGGGACCAAACTCAATGTCCTCCGTGGCCCTTCCACCGAGTGCCAATTTGTCCTCGACAAGAGACCAAAATCATACACAACAAGCGTCCAAAACCATTTGACTAAAAGCCAAAACAATACTCAACAAGAGTCCAAAACAATACTCAACAAGAGTCCAAAATCCTTTGACTAACAGCCAAACAATACTCAACAAGACTCCGTAACCCACTGACTAATAGCCAAGACTATACTCAACAAGAGTCCGCAATCCACTCCCCTACTGCGAAAAATGTTGCTCCTTTTATAGCACTGTCCTTAATTACTGGTCCCGTTGTATGGCGCCAGATTGTCGCGCCACTCCTTTGTACCCCTGCGCGCTGATGATTTTACATTGATTTCTTATGCATTTTGGATGTCATTGCCACAAACTCATACAAAATACATTGTCCAACAACAACCACATATAAAGTTCATTTCGCTATTTCTTTTGAACTTTTGCATACCGAGCGGCTGCAATAGTTTAAATTATGCCTCTGTAACCATAGCATTCCTTAACATTGTCCGTTTTTGGTACTGTAAACCCTTTAATTCATATCCTGGTCCTTTGACACTCTCAGGAACACTTGCAGGGCAATGCCATCTTCCTTTGCCATGTGTAACCATATACCCCGAGCGTTGCAACTATTCCTCGTAACTTCTATAACATGTGTCAGTTAAATCACGTTTGTTTCAGCTTAACAATTGTTTTACTTTCCGGCAATGGGTTTTACAGCTTTCCTGTACTCAAAACCGACAATACTATCGAATTAGCATTCCAAATTGACCCGCATTGCAATTGTAATGCCCCTTATCATTCATATCCATAATCCTTAGCGTTATAAGTCCTAGAATTGAATTCTAAGCCCCATTGTAATGGCCGGTGACGTCATCAACCATAACAGCGCTTGAAGTTCATAATTCTGCTACTGCTGTTAACATTTCCCTCTTCAGTAGTATTTATTCTCTATTTCGCTGTTACCACCATACCAGCTGTTAACACCCTGTTGCTTGACATATCTGTTGTCTCGCTCTGTGACATTCACGATCGCATTGACTTCCTAGTTTTGGCACAGCTGTGACAACATCAGCTGAGCATAAGTTTTGTGAGCATGAAATTTAACGGAAATTTCATTCCCTCACAATGTGACCTTGGAGAAGAATAAAATTTGAATCAAGAATTGAAATTCGAGTGCCATCGTCTGATATCGATCAATTTTGAGCGGGACGAAGTTCGGCGGGTCTGTTAGTTTTACATATTTTACACAAAAATGCTTTGCTGACTAAATTGAATCGAATAAGGAGAGAAACTATGACTAAAACCAAGAAAAAACGTTAACTTTGGCTCAAATTACAAATTGGTGGTGGTGGGATTGAACAGAGGGTACCCCAAAATATAGGCGCGAAACATCGATTACAATATGTTTGTAATCCGAGCACCATATCGAATTTCAAGCTGATATTGGCCTAAACAAATAAAGTTTTTCATACAACAACACAAAAGCAAATGTCCATAAGAGACACTACGAGTACATCAAATTTCAAGCTGACGTTGCATACAAAAGAACAAAAGTATGTGGTGGGTTTGTATCGGAGCTACATAAAAAGTAGGCGGTACACGACCATTAGTATTTATATGTGAAGTGGTTCTCCGTAAGAAGCCACCATATCAAGCAGATATTGACCTAAATAAAGAAGTTTAAGGTGGGAGGATGCTTTGTATTGTGGATACCCCAAAAGGTGGTATTTATTTATTTATTTATTTAAAATTGCAACTACATATATAAAACAGTCGCTTAATATAAACAATTTAAGTTTATACATTAACTAATCTAATTTAAAACTAGTAGAAACAAGTTACAGACACTCAGAGCCGTTGGATGAATTTTTGTTTGGCCGCCTGGTTGACCGACTGTGACCCTACTTACAGCCTGGGCAGTGGTCCAAGCGGACGCAATCACTAATAAAGAAAATAGAAGTCGATAAATTAAATTTACAAATTTATTGAATAGTGATTTGTCAGTACAGAGTTTTTTACATAGTGTAAGGAAGAGTTACAAGAAAAATAGGGAGAAACTTATTGTAGATAGAACAAAGAGCTCGGTGTGAATTATTGAGAGCATAATTTGTAGTACAAAAAGGCAACTTTATTGGCACGAAGTGGCGAGTTGGCAGAATGGGAACATTAAGTAATATGGACTGAAGCAAGTAGGGGGAATCAATCTCCCCAATAAGAATTTTATGAAGAAAAGGAATAGAGAGCATAGAACGGCATGATAAGTGGGTTGGGAGATCAATTAATTTTAATTTTCGGTATCCCAATTGAAACTCCTAAGAGTTTGAACTGACTCAATACGATCCACGTGAATAGCATAGTATGGGTTCCAAATACAGGAGACAAATTCTAAAATCGGAAGAACAAGCTAAGTATAGAGGATTTTAGTGGTATAAGGGTCATTAAATTCCTTAGACCAACGCTTAACAAAGCCAAGAACACCTTTTGCTTTACTTACTATTGAACAAATATGATTATTATAAATAAGTTTAGGTTCCATAAGGATACTTAGGTCATTAAAACCAAACTCTCTACCGAGGGTAATGTTATATAATGTTATATGACACTATAAATGGTTTTCTGCGATGAGACGTCATACACTTGCATTTTGAGAAATTAGATTAAGAAAATTTAGACGACACCATGTATGTAGTGAGTTTAAATCAGTCTGCAATAAACTGTGTTGCGAAACATCAGAATATGACAAGCATAATTTAGCATCATCAGCATACATTAGTGTATGGGCATGATTGACAAAAGGAAAATTAAAATGTTGAACAATATTGGACCTATGTGACTCCCTTGGGGAACACAAGAAGAAACAAAAGTATTTAAATAAATAATTGTTAAATAAAACTTTTTGTGTTATACCGGATAAGTATGACTCAATCCAAGTAACAAGAAACGGAGGGAGCCCGTTGGTTTTAATTTGAATAAAAGCTGCTTATGACACACTATCAAAAGCTTTGCTGAAGTCTGTATAAATGACATCAGTTTGGTAACCCGATTCAAAACCGTTATTTATTTGCCTCTAACGAAACCATGTTGGAAAGGACTGACAACAGACTTTAATGACTGTTGCAATTGATCACAATTGATTTTTTGAAAGAGCTTTGGAATAGCACTCGGCTTAGCAATACCTATATAATTCGATATATCAGACTTGCTGCCCTTTTTATGTAACGGGATAATAAAAGTCTCTTTCCAAAAAGATAGAAATTCACATTACTTTGTGGATAGATTGAAAAGAATTGATAAAGGAAAACAAATGGAGCTAGAATATTGTTTTAGAATGCAACTAGGAATATTATAAGAGCCAGGTAGGAAAGAGAATTTAATTGATAAAAGAAATGTTAATATATTTTGCACAGAGTTAGCAGGAGGAGATATAAAGCCATATGATGTGGTGTAACAGAGCTACTAGAATACGTACTTTGTAAAAAGTCGGCAAACAAATCTGATATGGGCGAATCAGAAGATGCAACTTTACCATCAAGAAATAATTGCGAAGCATACGCTGAAGTACTACCTTTCGCATTAACGAAAATAAAAAACGATTTTGGATTGTGACGCATGTTTCGTTTAACTTTTATTAAATAGTCAGCTTAACACATTTTATTTAAAGCGTTAAAATCAGAGCGCGCGACACAATATTTAATAAAAATCAGCGTTTGAGCCACTACGTTTATATTTTTTAAAAAAACGCGACTTAATATTTTTTAATCGATAAAAGTTACGTGAAAACTAAGGCTGTCTTTTTTCTGTGATAGGTGAATGGAATGCATCTGTCAAAATAATTAAGAATGGTGGAATAAAAAATATTCGTTGCCAATTCAACATCTGAACAGCGCTCGAGAGCAGACCAATCGGTATTGAAAAGTAAGTGATTTAACTTGACATAGTCAGTTTTTCTAAAACATCTTTCACGTCGAAGCGATTTATTTTGTCGTGTGAACGACAAATACTGTCAAGCTGAAAAGCGATTTCCAAAGTTGGATGGTGATTGTCTTCAGGCATTGTAATAGGAGGAATCCTATTAATAAGTACATCAAAACCAGCATCAACAAAAACAAGATCAAGAAGTCTTCCAGAACTGTTGCGCACATTATTACACTGTTGAATGGACAATTCAAAAATACTATCAAGAAACCCATTCTTTACAGCTGGAATCAGCATAGAGGTATCAATGAAATTTCACCATCTTATATTGTGTAGATTAAAATCACCTAAAACAATTAAGATGATAATTTTCATGTAAAATACTAGGGATGTATGAAATCGCAGCGGCATGCTGACAGTAAATCCTCATTTCCGAAGAAGGAGGAATATATGTGCAAGAAATATAAATGTTGAAACCACGAAAAGAAGTTTTAACATATACAAATTCAATGTCCTTTTAGATAATACTAATTTCCTCAGTCAACAGATACGATTTGACTGATATAAGAACAGTGCCACCAGAGCGCTTGGCACGATCTTTTCTAAATGAACCAAAATTATTATTAAATTACTCAGTATTGAGTCTATGTGGTTGAAGCCAAGTTTTAGTAAAGACAATGACAATGTCAGCAAGAAAACCTATTAAGATAAACAATACTAAGCTAAGTTTATGAACCCTCTCACATTTTGATAATTAATTAGGAAAGAAGTACAACTTAGTTTTTTGACACAGAAGCTGAAACAGAGGGCTACTTAACAGGATTCTGTACAGGGGTACGTTTAATTTTATAGACTCATGCACAACAATACCAACAGGCCAAAAATTGGGAGATAGAATGGTGTCGAAAATAGACACAGGAACAATTACCTTAAAAGAGGATATTAAGAAAAGAATTTATATATATGTTTATATTATCTTCAGTCGTTTCAGAAGAAAGGCGACAGTAAACACAGATTTGCGCGGGGCACTAACGGTCAGGATATTTGCTTTTTCAGAAGTTTGATTTTGTGTAGATGATGGGCCTACAACAGAATCATTTGCAAAGGAATTATTATGAGGCACAACAGTGCACTTTTTAGCTACTACTAGAGGGTTGGAGGAAGCTCTTGAGATCAGGCATTGTTTTATTTGTGTCAATTTCCATTGCCACCAAGGTTGACTTCTCAGAATGTACTAAAGAGGGAGCGACAGAAACCGTAGAATCTTCTGGTTTTTCATCGAAAAGTGATAAAAATACAGAAGCTATAATTGGAAAATTCGGAGTTACAGGTTCATCCTGTGAAATAACTACGGGCGAAGGCTTTGAGTTCGGAGAGTTTCTTTTCTTACGTTTAGGAGAAGACACTTAAAATCATTGAATAATTTTTTAAGTTGCTGAAATTTGTTGTTCATGATTTTTAAACAACGATTAAATTTAGAGTAACCAGACCTAGTCTGATTCATAAACTTGATAATCTCAATCTCCGCCGCTCTACAGTAGAAACAAGTCCAACGTAGATCTCTCCGTTCACTAATGGCGTCAAGAACACGCTCGTTAAAACCAGCACAATACAAGTGCGAAACATTATCGCATATCCAACAAGCAACGTATTGCTTGTTGGATATGCGTAAATTGGCAGCGAGGATCGGAACAAGCCATGTTAAATTTATTATAAAACAGAAACAAAAGGAATTGGTGCAAAAAAGTATGCTGTATAAAAAATGAATAAAAGTTAAAATAAAATTAGAGCAGAAAGAGTACAACTATTACACTCGCAGAACCCAACTCAAAAAATTTAAAAGAACAAAAACAAAACTACTAGTATGTTAGTATGTTTGTCTTTTTAGCAAGATAACGTAAACAAACGAAAAAATAGAAAAAAATAGAGGCTTTAAGTAAATAAAAGAAAACAATAATCAAACTTAGACAATGAAAAATATCACTACAAACGCGATCTTTATATTACAAATTAAAAAGTAAAACTTTAAACAATATTGTAAAATATATGTAGTGTTTGTTTGTGGTTGCCGTTTCAATAAAGTGACTCCTGCACTTTCATATTATATTTCACGTTTTTTGATCTTAACAATGCCTTATTTATATAATTAACAATAATGATTAATCTAATGACGTCTTATTCCGACACCGACACCGATCTCGCTCGACCTTAGAGTTCCACAATCCAAACCATACTCTGTCGTTATTTTTTCTAGTTTTGCCTTCTCTTATTTAGCACTCTGGCGCTTACTCGCTACACTAGTACTACTATTACTATTTTATAGACCATTCCTACAGGCCATTCCTACATTCGGCCATCCTACAATCTAATTCGTCCCGAATTATAAGTTCCACTTCTTTATATATTCAGCCACTGTATTTGTTTTATTGGGGCCTTCATCATCCCCAACTTTCTCAGCAACATATCGACCTCGTCTTAGCTTTCTAATCACTCTATAGGGATGGACCTAAATACTTCTTTTTCAATTTCAATCCTGGTCCAAATTAAGTACGCTTGATAGCTACTGTATCGTCAACTTCATATTCGCTCTCAGGCTTCCTGGACTTGTTATTGCTGGACCTGATTTTCGATTTTTCTCCTGAATCAACGTTATGTTATCTCTGGATGTTTTCCGTATCTCATCTTTCTTGTCTGGCAAATCCCTTAGTAACTCTTCCTCTAAAAGTAACTTTAACTCGGTTTCGTACTTAGTTTTCATTTCTGTAAGCATCTTGAAAGGAGATATCTTAGTGCTTTTAGAAGGCGATGAATTAATGAACTGTTGCACCCTACCAACATTCTTGTACCAAGCCTTTGGTTCGTCTATGGACAATTTTGTCAATAATCACCATCCTATTAATGCGTTCTACTTGTCCATTTCCACTAGAACTTCAGTCGCTATAAGTAAATCCTGAATGTTCTCTGCATCACAATGATTCTCAAAAACATTGTATATAAATTAGAGTTAAGCGATATTTAAGTACTTTTGATTCAATCACGCCGACTGAAAAATCACTAATATCAGTTGCTACTCGATATTGTAAATGTCAGTCATTGAATATCATTTATTTCTTACTAGTGCCACTTTGAGCCACTGCATATGATATATTAATCATGCATGTAGTATTAGCAGCAAAATGTATCAAAGTATCAAATTGATAATATGCATGATATACCTATTAATGATACGCCGTGAATTACAATATCAAGTGGCAACTGATATTAGTGATTTTCAGTCGCCGTGATTGAATCACAGGCACTTGACTTTTCGCTCAACTGAAATATTGTATCAGACACGTGGTGTTTACAAGCATATTTTATAAAGCTATTGAGGCATTTTTTTTTAATTCAATCTTTATGCTTCGTTGGCTTTGCATTAGTCCTTACAAGTAAATCAGCAATAGTTGGCACTGAAATAAATCCAAAACAGAATACTTCTTCTGTTACGGGAGCCCAATGCTTGAGACTATAACCAACACTCTCCTCTGGTTTTTTATGCCACTTTTTTTGTTTAAGGCGAATCCTCTCCAGAAATATACACCTTTTTTTATTCATATAATCATTGTTAAACATAAAGTTGTATTAAAGTAAAATTAAAATCAATATGATCAATATGATCAATGTGGTAAGTATTCAATGGTTCATCTCTCTTATTAATCGGGTTTAAAGATCCTTCTTTTTTACCTTGTTTTACTTCACTTACTATACACCCTACACTCGATTTAATGATTGCATCAACTTTATTTGCCATACCTGGTATATAGTAATCTCTCTGCACGCTTTTTTTTGCTTTTACCATTCACGCTGAGACTAGAGTGAATGGTACCAGCATTATGGAACAAACAGTTAAGGGTTGCCCACAAGGGGGTGTACTTTCTCCTCTTCTGTGGAGCATAGTCGTAGACGGCCTACTATGTAGACTAGCCGAGAATGAGATACGATGCCAAGGATATGCAGATGACATCGTTATAATAGTAAGTGGGAAGTTTGAAGAGACACTCTGTAATCAACAGAGGACTCAAAATCACACAAGATTGGTGCGGTGTGGTGGAACTTAACATCAACCCTGCCCAAACGACCATTCTGCCATTAACTAGGAAGCAAAAGCTCCCTAGGTCAAAAGAAAATAGGCTTAAGTAGAACTTTGCAATAAGGTCAAATATCTGAGGGCAACACTGGACAGTAAGCTCCAATAAAAACACATACATGGAGGAAACCATAAGAAAATGCACAAAGGCAATAGTTGTGTGCAGGAAGCTGGCCGGTAAATCTTGGGGTGTAACCCGAAGAACATGCTGTGGCTCTATAACATGGTAGTGAAACCAATGCTACTGTATGGCAATACTAGCGTGTGTTTGCGTTTGCACATGGGCAATACACACGTGCTTAACAGTGGCGTTGTAAGCTATCCTAGATTTGACACCACTTCATTTGGAAATCGAACATAGAATAAAAGAAACGCTCTTAAGACTGTCAGTCGATGGAGACAAAGATACCTCGGAAATCTGTCAGAAACGTCTCCATACATGGACGAAGGGTGCATCCTTAATGTCCATGCCTAGAGACGAAATCACAGAGGTCCGACAAAAAATCGTGGACGTCAGAGAGTTCATACGTACTTAAGCCACACACCATCAAGTGGTATACGGATGGATCCCTTACAGAAGTTGTCCTAGGAGTCACTATTGGGAGTCAATGGGAAAATACACCAGTATCTTCCATGCAGAAATGTGTGCGATAATCAGATGTGCAAAATTTACCCTAGATAGAGGCTATCACAACTGTGATATTGCTATCTTATTAGACAGCCAGGCTGCGTTGAAGGCACTTAACTCCAACGGAGCTAGTACTTGAATCATATGGACTATTGGAAAAACTAGGCGAACATAACAGAGTTTCACTGCTGTGGGTGCCGGGTCATAACAATATTCCAGGTAATGAGCAAGCAGACAAGCTTGTCAGACAAGGAGCGGAAACGCTATTGATAGGACCTGAGCCGTATTGTAGCATCAGGAGACATACTATATCGAAAGTAATCCGCAAGGAGAAGGATATAAGAAAAAGAAAACACTGGGCTACAAGCCAAAAACTAAGACAAGCAAATTTACTTCTAGGGGGCTACAACCCGAGTAGATTTAAAACTTTGCTTCAGTTAGGTAGGAACCAACTAAGAATATTAACAGGACTGCTAACAGGCCACTGTAGACTCACCCGAATGCAGATTCTATGACTATGAGGAGCAGACTCCTCTTCACATTCTTGCAGAATGTGAAGCTGTTGCTAGAAGCAGTCTGCAGTTGCTAGGTAATCACTTTATTAGAAATGAGCAAATGAGTAGTTTGGACCCTAGGAAAGTAATAAGATTCATTCAACAAATAGGCTTAGGACAGGTCATATAACTCAGTAGGACAAACAATAGACCTTTTAGGTTGCGGTTTCTAAATGTCCCCATCATAAATAATAGTAATAATAATTCTGCACAAGCTCAGATATTTTCTTTTTACCTTGTTGATGGGTCATCGTGATAATCTCTGTTTCCATTTTAGATGGTATTACAATACGTTTCTTAACGGGATCCGTATGCTATATACCATACTTTAAATAATAGTCATCGTATGTTCTGTTTCTAGTATTTTGGAAATTGCATTAATCCATTCGTCCTGACTTTGAGCTTGTTTAATCCGATATCTTAACGAATCTTGCAACAATAAACTATGTACTCTTCTCAGCGCATCCAAAATGTTTCATTTTCGTTCCAGAGCTATGCTCGTTTTCATACTTGAAGTCCTGTAAGAATATAGCCCAACGTGCCACTCTTACGGGTATCCTGTCTCTTCATTGTCATTGCAAAAGCGTTACAGTCCATTACTATTTTTTATCTTTCTGCCACGTAAGTACACTCTCCACTTTTTTTAGAGCTTCAACTATAGCGAGGACTTCTTTAATGGACCATTTCCCGAAGGGTGTCATTAAGTTACCTGTGAGCATGATTAACGGACCAACTTGCCGGCAATTGGGTGGGTTCGTGCTTACTTAATTGCACTACAGAGGGTCAGTCCAAAGTCCAACAGGGGGATCACATGTAGCCCAATTTTGGTGCACGTGCCGTAACTGTTGTATAATTTGGAACGTGCGACTATAACCTCCAGAGTGGTGGCCCTTGGAAACAAGTTATCAGTACGGTCATGTCTTTGCTGATGGCTTGACTGACATAGTCGGGCGAGGGAAAGTAAGTTCCCTTCAAGGTTGGATAAAATCCTACAGTGTGAGCTTCCACTGGTGTGGTTCTCACAATGTCGCCCTCCAGTTTTATTTTTACTTCATGTGGCATCCGGGCTCTGGCGCAGGTGACCTCCTTTCCCGTTTCACATGGAACAAACCAAATCAAACGAGACTGATGCAGCTCTTAATGTATCAACAAACGGGCAGACCTGCAAATTCATGAGGTCAATATGGACTCAGTCATGCAGCCTTCGGGGACAGCACTCCCTAATGTCAGTGGAGAGGTATCAGAGGAAATTCTCTCCTCTGATTCCGATTCAGACAGGACGATTGTGGGCAAATCGTCATTCCAGATGACAGAGCACCCCAGCACACTAGTAAACTTGGCTCTGGTCCAGGTTTCACTATTTTCTCCTCTAAAGAGAGGCGTCGCTTCATACAAGCGCTGGCTAACGGCTACTCGAGGGAAAAAGCCATAGAGTACGCCAAAGTTACAGATGGACGGGCTCTAAAGAAAGTCCGATCGGAGGAGAATTCCCCTGGAATTCAACCCACTAAACGATCCAGGTCGACCAAAGGGTCAGCGAAAGCTTCATATAGCCGTGTAGCGAGTAGCGTTAAGCTGGGTGTCTTTTCGGATGACAATAAAAACTGTCCTCTTACAGTAGAGCATATGGCACTACTGCAAGCTATTTTTCCCACAGTGCATTACTCACTAATGAGAAGGTTCTGGCGACCATTGGGGCCCAGAACAAAATTTCAACCGCGCTGTGGCATGTGGTACAGCGTAGTGTACAGGGCCCGCAACTACATCTGCTTATATCAGTAGATGACGAGGCATATGCGGCCCTAAATACCTTAAAAGGTTTTATCGCCTATATGTTCAGCCACATTAAGCTGAACATAAATGGAAACAAGCTCGGACATGAGGGCCCATCCGAACCGGTTGTGCAGACGCCAACATCGTAACCCCAGCCTTCCACTAGTAGGGAAACTGCCGGCGATGGTGCCAGTACGGTACACCTGCTAAACAGGTTTCGCGGAAGGTGGAAGGACCTTCCAAAAGGCTGACCAAGCAGCCAACAGCTAAGTCCTCACCGGCATCTGGACCAACGAGGAAAGCAACGCCTAAACAGGCTCCCTCACCTAGAGGGACTTGCCGAGCGGGCAAGAAGGAGAGCCTTGTCCGGAAAAACATCGGAGATAACAAATGAGCACCAGGCGAACCTGCACCACGCAAAAGGGGCAACGGCCACAGTGTGCAGTCTCTTCGCCGAGAGAGAGACCACCCTGGCCGTGGACCTCATCCTAACTAGTAGAGGTGTTATGAACTTCGTTTGGAATTGGCGAGTTTCAAACGAAGTTTCTCTCTCTGACCACTAACATATTCGCTTTGAAATTCCGGGGGCTTCTGATATCCTCTCTAAGGTCTCCCTTCCTAGGAAAACTAACTGGCAGTCGTACAACGAGCTCGTAGCATCGTTGGCGGAGTCCCGCGCAGCATTATCTCAACTTGTGAGCTGTAGCTGGCAGCGGACCTGCTAAACGAGATTTTACAGAGCTCGTACCACGATAGCACTGCTACACGTCCAGTCCGCATGAAACAGAAGGTTCCAATGTGGAATGATAAGTTAGCGGCCATGCGACGAACGGTTAGGAAGCTTTTCAACCGTGCGAAAAGATTCGGTAGGTGGGATGAATATAGGTCATCCCTAACCGAGTATAACAAGCTTATACGTCAGTCCAAGCGTGAATAATGTTGAAGGTACTGTGATGGTTTGCAAACGCTACCGGAAGCAGTCCATCTCCATAAGGTAATCGGACAAGCATAATGACATCGGACTCTTAAAGAGAGAGAACGGTATTTATACCAATAATAGACAGGAAACTCTTGAACACCTGCTTCAAGTACATTTTCCTGGATCTATACTTCAACAAATATCGTTGAACTCTCCCATTATATACAGACATACAATAAATAGACGGAATTGCAGCCTATCTGGCAGCATTCTTGACAAGGACAAAGTTCGATGGGCGATCATGTACTTTCAGCCATTTAAGTCCCCAGGGGGAGATGACATCTTTCCGGCTCTGCTTCAGAACTGCTTAGATGTTTTGATCGACTCTTTACTACCTCTCATGAGGGCCAGTCTCAACTTATAGTCTTACCTCCTTCCATCTCATGACAATTGAACGTCTTATTGATTACTACATTAGGCAATCAATCAGCATTTCACACCCCCTTCATGAACACCAATTCACCTATATGAAGGGTAAATCAACGGTAGGCGCACTGCATAATCTGGTCGGTATAATTGAAAGAACCTTTCGTTCAAAAGAAATAGCGCTAGCTGCTTTTCTTGATGTTCAGGGTGCTTTACGGGCTATGGCTCCATCACTCGAGCACTTACGCAGAGGGGTATAGATAGCCTCACCATTGCCTGGGTTGAAGCCATGTTAAATCAAGGTGACATATCTTCTTCTCTTGATAATGTGACTGTTAGCATCAGGGCGATCGAGGGGTGTCCTCAAGGAGGAGTCCTCTCGCCACTCCTTTGGTCCCTAGTGATAGACGAGCTCCTAATCGAGCTCAGTTCACAAGGGTACAACGTCATTGGATATGCTGATGACCTTGCGATCCTGGTCTCAGGAAGATTTGGGGATACGGTCTCGAACATAATGTGTTCAGCTCTTCGGACTGTGACCACCTGCCAAGAAGGGCCTCAGGATTAACCCACAAAAACGGTCTTGGTACCCATCTCAAGGAAGTACAAATTGGATCTGAGTCCGGTGTACATCCAAAGCTCTCTTTTGAGTCTTTCCGATGAGGTAAAATTCTTGGGAGTCACCCTTGACAAAAGACTAAATTGGAACACCCACCTCAAAAATGTCATAAACATTGCAACAATGGCTCTATGGTCTTGCAAAACCATGTTTGGCCGAAAGTGGGGCTTCAATGGTGAGACCTATAGTAACTTACGCACCCCTTGTATGGTGGCCTAAACTGCTGCAGACATGTGCAATAAGGCAGTGCGACAAACTGCAATGGCTTACCTGCCTGAGAATGTCGGTTGCCATGCAAACATGTCCCACTGCTGCAAAGGAGGCGATCATCGGTCTAACCCCGCTGCACATTTTTATTCAATCCTCAGCAGCATTAGAGGCTCTGAGAATTCAAACTGTAGACTGTCGGACGTTCTTCTTACCAGTCGATCAGACTGGAAGAGGGGCAGCCCTGGTACTGGACCATCTACGATCAATTGATTCCCTGATGGTTCACTTACCGATACGGGCACAGGTGCGGGTGTCTTCGGACCCAACACCAGGATTTCTATTGCCATGGGTGCCTGGCCCACGGTTCTTCAATCTGAGGTCCACGCCATCGAGGTCTGCGCCCGACATATTTTGGATAAAACTCCCAAAGGGGCCAATATAACCATTCTTTCAGATGGCCAAGCAGCTATTAAAGCATTATCCTATTGGAACTTCTCCTCGAAACTGGTACTTCGATGTTATGACATACTCCTACTACTGGCAATCGGCTGTAAATTCGCTATTTGTTGGGTACCTGGCCATAAGGGTATCGAGAGCGAAATTGCTGATGAACTAGCCAGGACTGGTTCCGCAACTTCTTTCATAGGATCAGAGCCTTTTTGCGGACTTAGCTGGGATAAGTCAAAATCTTGCATTAGATTAGCTCTGCCTCTCGGTACTGGATACAATATCCTGGTCTACGGTGGGCCAAGCTACTAACCCGTCCTGTATACTCTAAAACCAGCGCATAGCTTAATAGATCTGACCTGAGGTTAGTTTTGGGCTACCTCACCGGCCGTCATCCACTGAGATATCACTTAAACAAACTAGGTATCTCCTCAGAAACAGAGTGCAGACTTCGTATTGAGGATTACGAAACTAGTTTACATCTGCTATGCGACTGCCCGGCCTTATCCCGGCTCAGAATTGTACAGATGGACAAACCTTTTATTACATCTGATGAGATCAGAAACACCTCGTCTAAGGACATTTTCCGTTTCATTAAAGAGACGCAGAAGATCCTAGAAAAATTAACTTAACCATATCCGGGCTAGGGTACAAAAGACAACACCTTATGTCGTTTCCTTTAGGATGGCCCTAAAACGTTCTAGCTCTGACACTGAGTCCTAGGTAGCGGTACTGGCTGATTGAGCCTGTTTCGTTGTGACCACTTGCTTGTCATGCGTGGTTATAACTACACAAATCCTTTAAAACACTGTTGCTAACAAACATTTAAAACAGAAAATAATAGATTTCGGCATACTTTTAGTAAGTTCGATCACACTTTTATAAACAAGATCAAAACTTCAATTTTAATTCTCTTAGTGCAAAAATATTTAAAGGTTTCAATTAATTTTCTGTATATAGACTGCACTTTTGTTCGGTTTTTTATATTTTTTATAGTATAATGTTATATATATTTAAGTTATATTTTCGATAACCAAAATGAAATTTAACCTAGTTTTGTAATGATTAAATTTTAAGTTGAATCCTTTTGGATTTATTTGGATAATGATTGGTGGATTTTGACTAACAACATACAAAACGCAATAGTATTTTCAATATTAACTCTTGGTTTAGTGGACGGCAGCTAGAAGAACCAATTCAATCTTAACTGAGGACGTGGATCAGCTCACATTTCGATATTTAGTTTTTTTGTCAAACAGTAATTTTTAAAGTAAAACTATACACAGATTATAAGTATACACTTTTTTTCTCATCATGCTTGTATGACCTCATGCTTGCTGACAGGTGAATGCTCTCCAGTTTGTAAACAACCATGCACGGCAGAAGTATTACAGGTTTTAAGCGAGGACACCAATGAAGCATGGGGTGGTGAAGTAATTAAAGTCGTAGTTTCGAAGCATAACGCAACAGAGGTTGAAAGACCAGCCACGAGATCGGTGACTGGTAATTCGGAGAGGTTATCTGATAATTCGGGAATAGGTTTTAGGAATGATCAGACTTCTAGTAACTCTAAAGGAAGAGGTAGATCGCATAATGGTGGTGGTAACCGACATGCAAACCTAGGACACAGAAAGCTTCAGGATATGATCGATCGGAGCATGAGCAATCTAGAGATAGAATTGAAAACAGTTTGTTGGAAGCACTTATCCATTCAGTTCAGAGTGGCGTTGAGAATGCTATGGCTAAAATGAGAATGCAAGGAGTATCATCACGTCAAACTGTGAACAATGCTGCGTTACAGCCTAATACAACGCTAATAATACAAAAAACGCTAATAATCAAGTAAATTTATTGGACATGTCGGTCAATCGTAATAACATACCGCGAGTCTTACGTCCGGACAGTTTATCGAATGCGGAATTGTCAAAGATAATATATAGTTGTGCGTGTAGTGATACGGAAGCATCAAGTCAACATGCTCATATTGGTACTGGAGATATCATTGGCAGACCAGAGAACAAGGATGAGTACTGGATTGGATAGATATTTGCACTGAACTGAAAACGTATTTTAAAGATTTTCGGTCATATTTTGATTTTATAGAGGATTTACGTGCACGAAAACAGAAGCCAGGCGAATCTTTTGAAACCATATTAGAGAGCATAGTGGCTATAGCATACATACTGAGTAAACCTTTATCGGTATACGAACTTGTTAGCATTGTCACTCATAATCTTCAATCCGATTTACGTTATTACACTTGGAAATTTTAACAAAGAGGCCATAAAAGGAAAATTGACCGATTCTTGCTAATCCAGATTTTAGTAAGGAGTTTATTCCGCTTTGCGTTGCAAGCAAATATGGTACAGGTGCAGTACTAGCTAAACTGGACGATAACGCTTTTGAAGCTTGTAGTGGCCCGTGTCGAATTTGGGGAAATGTCAACTTTGGTTTTTTTTTTAACATTTTTGTTAAATAATAGCGCATCATTATTTTTGATATTGGACAGCGACTGGAAAACAAGGAAAAAACAAAATCTAACCAATATTGATACTAGAAAAATCCATAAAGAGGCAGGGTTTTAGAACAACAATCTATTTGAAAATATACGTAGTGATTCCACTGCGTTACTGAGATAACGCAATATCAAAACGGCGAGAATAATTGTTCTGATTTCCGCAAGAAACGTTCAGGGTGGAGCACGTTCTCCACCAACACCCAAATTCTTAGCTGCGAAGCTTCGATAGTATTGCGAAGGGACATCGCAAAATACAGGAAACGCGACCCAATTTTGTTGTGCTCTACATTGAGTCTGGCATGTTTCCATAAACGCGGGCAACCTGCAATTTCTAGCTTATAATTTTCTTTACGTGTTAGTAGGTAAATGATTAAATGAATAGTTTCGCGATACCCATTTCTTGTATAAATATTTGTAGTCTTAAAAAATGAATTCAATTAAAAGCGTGTACATTATTTTCGAAACGGTTTCGTCGATATGGTTCATGAACTAGATGACTTTGATTCGGCCTGAATCCTTGTAATACTCGTACTAGCTGAACGTTTATAAAAGGGGTCACCGTAAATTTTTAATGAATAAAATTGGAAACAGTGACCTAGGTAGGGTGGGCATCCTAGTTGGCACTCGTCATCTGCGGTCCACTTACAACTGAGCAAACAATCTTTAGCTGCTGACTAATTATTTTCGAGCTGAGTTCATCATTTCCCACTTCTCTGTCTCTACTTTTCTTTTTTATATCTTTGTGGTAAATCTGAATAAGATTACTACTGACCAACGCGCGAAAAATTTTATTTTGTAATGATTATTAACATATATACGTACTCCTAGCTAAATATAATTTAGGCCAAAAAATGAATAAAATTTGCCATGCCTACTAAAGTCCTTAGTAACACCGAACATATAATAGCGAGATACACCGTTAACACCCCTCAATAACAGAGCAATATAAATTTTTGTTAGTTAATTATTACAAGCTCCTATAGCATTTATGTCTCGTAAATACAAGAAATCACAAAGGAACTATTTTGTGATGGAAAAAGAATTGGCTGCGGTATTAGCTGTGAAGACATTTAGGGCGTACATTGAAGGCCAAAAGTTTACAATCATTACGGATCATGCCAGTTTACGATGGTTGATAAATCAAACTGATTTGAGTGGAAGGTTGGCTAGGTGGGCTTTGAAGTTACAAGCCTTTGACTTCACCATACAACACCATAAAGGTTCGGCTCATACGGTACCTGATGCACTCTCGAGAGTTCATGCGGAAAACCTGGATTGCATGGAGATATAAGAATTGGATTATTCATCACTACTTGACTTGGAGTCTTCAGCATTTGAAGACGAAGAGTATAACCAATTTAAAGAATAACTGGAAAAATCGAGAATAAGTTTCATTTTGTGTCTGATTTTGAAAAATCTCGGTATGGTAAATGAGGGCATGGTGAAATCAAACGTTGTTAGGCATGACCTACTATCCATGATTAAAGATGATGTGAAGATGAACTTAACACTATCATTTGAGCAAAACGAGAAACACTAAAACTTATGATCAAGAAAAGTGGCTTATGAAGTTGGTCAGTGGATTTTGGCCCAATTGTGCTGAGAAAAGCAACTGGGCCAAGAATTTTAATGCCAAACTAACCAAAACATTCTTACTAGCAACATTTAAGGCAAAACTAGGACCCGCTTATTATGTGTTAGAGGACGAGAAGGTTAAAACTTTGGGAACCTATCACGCAAAGGACATGCAAGCGTTTAAGTATTTTATTCCAGATCCTTCTACTGCTCCTGCAGAATAATTATCTGTTTTGTGAGGATGACTAGGTGGCAACATTGTTTTAAAGGATTTGTGAATTTCATAACATCTGAGAGAGTATTGTGAATTGCAGTGGAGCATGCGTACCGACTTGCATTTGGCACCAGATACCCCCAGATGCGCAACCAACTTCATGGCTGTGGGTCACTTTCGTCTTTTACATCTATGGCATTCATGATAACTGTATCGTTTTTCTGAAGTGTCAATAAATCCTGCCCTATCTTCGACATCCCTTATCAGGGATAAAACAAAATTAATATTTCACATCACCACACTTACGTGATAGTAGTCAATTAAAATAATTAAGCGTGAATTACTGTGTTAACAAGCGATTCAAGTAAGTACACATGGCAAGGACGAGGTGTGAAATAATACAAACAGCAAAACGTCCACTAGACGGTGAAAGCGGAAGTGATTGGATTAAAATAAATTGAGTCGTACCGTCATCAGAGCAACACTTGTACCGACCAGGCATTGGCATTGCGGTGTGTGCCGCGTTGTGCTGAGAAATCCTAGACGGTCAGTGAAAAAAATACGGAAAAGAGGCGGCGCAGTAATTGTTCTTGCTGCTCATGCGGATCAGTGGCGACGGTGCTACTTTTGTTTGGTGTGTTGCTTTCTACAAATGTTGGTTCTGCACTCTTAGAGTGGTAATTAGTAAATTAGTGGTAATTAACTAAACGCTCAAAAACTCATAACATCATTTCTACATAAACAAAAACTACAACGACACACGGAGATAGCGCTAACTACGGATGCGTCGAATTAAAGTTAATAAAAATTGTACACGTAAGTGCTAAACAAACATCTAAAACAAAAAATAATAGATTAATAGACAAGATCAAAACTTTAATTCTGATACTCTTAGTTCAAAAATATTTAAATATTTCAATTAATTTCTCTGAATATGAGTATGCATATGGATTTCACTTTTATTTACTTTTTTATACATTTTATAGTATAATGTTATATATCTTTAAGTTATATTTTCGATAATCAAAATAAAATTTAACTTTGTTTTGTAATAAATAAATTTTAAGTTGAATTTGAAGTAAGCTGATCCGTGTCTGGGTGAGGTATGTGGTTGGTGATTAGTAAAATAAGAGAGTGATATCACCCTTTTCTCTATAATTCCTGGCTGTCGTTGGAGTTATTTGGATGATGATTTGTGGATTTTTACTTTTTCTAGGATTGGATTTTTGTTTGGAAATCTTAACGACTAGTGTGTATGTAATTTTTTCCTTTACTCCACTGTTGTGCAATTAAGTTAGCGAGAACCCACCCAATTGCCGGCGAGCTGGTCTGTTAATCATGCACACAGCTAACTTAATGACACCCTTCGGGAAGTGGTCCATTACAAATGGTACAAAACAAAACTCGTACTGTCCATTCTGAGTTACAAACGATGCAAATTTTCGTGTACTCTCTTCTACAGGGACATTGAAAAATCCAATCGACAGATCTACAGTCGTGAAAACTTTTCCTTTCTGAAGTTTGTGCAATACGTCATCGATCAATGCCAACGGAAAATTATCACGAATAATTTTTTCATAAAGCTTTCTGTAATCACAGCAGTCTCTTGGTACCATCTTTCTTTGACACTAAAACATTGGGAGAAGCGTATTCGGAAACACTAATCTGCACATCTTTTTTCTCTTGATCATTGTATGGTAAACGTCTTGGTCGCTGGTAAATTGGTACTTCATCTGTTAATATTTTTTCATTTCTACTGGACTCGTATCTCGTTTCATCGGCATATAACTTCGTATCATGTTTAAAACTTCCGGCTTTAGATCACTTTTTAAGTTTAACAATTCAATCTCTTTTGACATCTCTTGAAACATAATGGTAGTTAGAATTTGGTGAAATGTCTTTTGTAATTCTGGAATAACTGTCTCAGATACTAAAGGAATGAGAAACTGAAAATCTCTATGATGACTGACTTTTTCCTCTCCAACCCTTTTGCTCAATTTGGTAAGAATGCTCTTCTATGATTTTACATTCGTTTTTATTGATTGAAAACTCCTCGTTAGTTCTATCCATTTCTTCTTTTGGAATCATCATATTGTATCTTCATAGCGAACTACATGAAAACAAATCTTTATAGGGATATCATCTAAAGAAACCTAACGTATAAATCTTCTTGCTATGTCAATTAGTTCTTTTATATCATCATTTAAAGGGACTGTATACATTTGTTTGTACATTTTCTCGCTTATGGTGCAAATGTCACTGCCGGAGTCAAAAAATTATTCAATTTTTTTACTTCCGATCTGTATGTCTTTAAAAGCTCGATTAATAATCCATTAATAATCATTCTAACTGTAGCATATAACGTATTAGTATATCTTAGGTAGATATAGAGCAGATGATCATGATCCAGATTTGCAAAGCTCGCAGCTTGTATCCAGCTCTGTCTCGTCGGCGATTGGGGTGGGTTACAAAGGAAATATGCAACTGGTCTATGCTTCTTGGCTATACATTAATTATTTTTAAAATTCTGCGTGCATGTATGGAGAGCGAGAGATAGATAGAGAGAGAGAGAAAGAGAGAGGGAGAGAGAGAAAAGCTGATAGAAGAAGAAAAAGGAGGTGGCTGCGCTAAGTTGGAGTTGCAGCGTATTATGCCCACCCAACCATGATCACTAGTTCCATCAGAAAATATATTTGACAGTGATCCCGTTTTCAAACGCTATCTGGATGCCTTTTGTTTCGCATTGGTTTGATTTATATTTAAATTTATTACAATTAAAGCATTTAATTGTTTTCTCCGTACAGTTCCTGGCTATGTGGTTTTTTCCTCCACATTTAAAAAAAATAAAGTCTTGTTTATCGTTTTTCATATCACGTTTCTCATATTTCGGTCTATATTTTGATTCTTGACTTGTTGTTAATTTTTCGTAAATCTTGATTTTGTCGCGTAACTTTTGAAAATTAGTTGCATGGTACAGTGAACTTTTATTCTGCTTCGAATCAGGAATACCCTCTATCACATATTCTATAACACTCTGTTCATCTATGTCGCTTTGCTTTGCCAAACCTTTCATACAATAGAAGTACTCAATTAGGGTTTCATTCTTTTTCTTCTTTCTTTTTTCGAGTAACTTATGAACTTCCTTTGAAGTTAGTTTCACGCTAAACTATGCAATCAATGCCCTATTAAGCGACTTTAATCGCTTATGCCCTCTTGGCTATTTACAAAAAGTTTTGCGGCTCCCTTAAGCAATTGTCTGCCTTAAATAAATTTTGGTAAATCATCCCATTTTACGGTTGACGCATTGTTTTCAAAATCTCTAAACCAATAGACAACATCTGAAAAGCCACTACCATCAAACCGATCTTCAATATCTCTCAATGCAAAAGCCATTTTGTCCCTCTTTTCTGTTATGGATTCGTTTGTCATTTGATTCTCTTCGAAATCCTCAAAATTATCTTCCTCGACACTTTCCACATTAAAATAAGAAATTAACCTGAGTGCAACTCTGGTTTAAGACCTTTGGTAGACAAATCTAGCTCTAATAATTTCTCTTTCAACTGCAGAACTTTATTTGTGTAAATAAGTAGTTTAAGACCTTTGATAGACAAATAAAATAAGAAATTAACCTGAGTGCAACTCTGGTTTAAGACCTTTGATAGACAAATCTAGCTCTAATAATTTCTCTTTCAACTGCAGAACTTTATTTGTGAGCAGACGCATATTGAATCCGCTCCTAAATAAGTAGTTTAAGACCTTTGATAGACAAATCTAGCTTTAATAATTTCTCTTTCAACTGTAGAACTTTATTTGTGAGCAGACGCATATTGAATCCGCTCCTAAATAAGTGGTTAAATAAATGAGCCGTGATCAGATTTATTAAAAAATCTATAAATAAATAAATACTATATATATGCGCAGTCGCCTACGTACTCTTTAAGAGCAGGGCACTTCTAATTAAATAATTCTCTTCTAATTAACTAATTCAAAATAAAAGCACAAAGTGAAAAACAAAATGCAACGTACACCGCCTCCCACCGCGAACCCCGCGCAGCTACCCACGAAGTCGTCAACATCTGTATCAGCGAGTGCAACACAAACAAAACAAACGAATCTGACTTGTTCTTGCAAAACATAGTAGCATCCTTCGAACCAAGCCAGAATACCCACGAAGTCAGGCGAGTGCAACATAAACAAAAGAAACGAATCTGTCTTGCTCTCGCAAAACATAGTAACATCCTTCTAACCAAGCCAGAATACAACAACATCAACAGCCAACGATAACTCTATCGTGAGTACCACTCCACCTCTCCAATGCAACGGGGCCCACAGCTTGAAAGTACTCCCCGCCCACTCGCAGTCAAACACACTCTCATGGAGTGCACAATGCTCTAGCCCAACTGTTAATTCGCCGTCGTTGTGGGAACCAAAACTCTGCAACAAACTTCACAGAAAGCTGCACACAGTAGCTGGCAACATGTTTCTGGCAAAAGAGCAGCATTAAATTGAAAACGTAAATCTAGTCCACAAAATATGCCAATGATAAAGTCGAAGCAGTACAAAATCGATAATTATTGACTTTCATCACCAAATACAGCTAATACAAATCGATTTCGATCAAAAGAACCATAGGAAGTGGAAGTTAAAGCGCCTAAACCACCACCAATATTAGTACATGGGGTAAGCAACATTAACACATTAAAGGTTTTACTTCAGGAATTAGCTCACGATGAATACGAATTAAAAATTTTATTTGGAAACGACGTTAAAATTCAACCAAAATCTCCTGAAAAATATTTAATTATCACTAAGGCCTTAGCCGAAAAAAACACGGAATTTCACACGTATAGATTGAAACAGGAAACATGTCGTGCTAAAGGGCATACATCCTTCAACTCCGATAGAGGAAATCAAGGAAGCCATTCAAATTCTTTTTCACAAAGTTGAAAATATTCATAATATTCGCCAGGCTGTCAGCAAAAGACCATTGTCCATAGGACTTAAAGCAGACTAGTGTAAGAAAGACATTTTTAACTGCAATGTGTTTCTGTCCACAATAATTGAATTTGAGCCTCCAAGAAAAAAAAGTGAAATTCTCCAATGTGCAAAGTGTCAGACTTATAGCCATACCAAAAACTACTGTCACCGTAGTCCGTGATGCGTCGAATGCTCTATTGATCATTTAACTATCGAATGTCGACGAAATGTAAATCAGCAGACGTACGCTGGAAACCGCCCGGAAAACTATAAAGGGTGTACAATATACAAAAAACAACAAAAGGCCTTTCCACCGTTTCGTGCTAAGGGAGCAAAAAACCCAGTTTCAGCACTTCAACTCAATGACTGATATCAAACTTGGCCAGGCTGGAAATCGCTACACAGAAGTAGTCAAAATGAACACTGTACCAGAGCCAATGATGAAGTCACTAGTTGAGCAAATGAGTACGATACTTAATTTGCTCACAACAGTCATTCAACCATAAGACCATGTTAAAAATGTCAGCTGGAACGCTAATGAACTTTCACAGCACATCCATGAAGTCAAGCTATTCTTGGCAGAAGAAAATTTAGATATTATGCTAATATCGGAACGAACAGGAGTTTTGTACGTATACCAAAGTAAAATGTATATACGACCAAACACCCTGCTGGCATGGATCGTGGCGGTACAGCAGTTATTATAAAGAACACCACACCCCATGTTGAATTAAAAAACTACCAAACAAGCTACCTGCAAGAAACCAAAATCGAAATTACAGTACAATTTATGTCACTTGTATTTATGCCATCGGTATATTGCCCCCCAAAGCAGGTCATAAAGCAAAACTTCTTTAAAAATTTTATAATCTCACTCCCCTGCTACTCCTTTCCCCTGACACTCCTTCCCCCTTTCCCACCTCTCCCTGCCCCACCTCCCCCTGCCCCACCTTCCCCATGCACCTTTACCCTAGCTCCAATTCTCCTACCCCTCTTCTCATGTCCCTTCTACCCCTTGTAAAGCCACCCCATACGCTGCCACCATTCCTCTTCCCCCTTCCCCTACTTCTCCTTTATCTCTCTTTCCCTTTCCCTTCCTTCACCATGCCCCTTTCCCTACCACCTCTTGCCCTATCAAATCTTCCCTTCGCACTACGTACGTCTCATACCACTTCTTCCCCTGCCCTTCTCCCTACCTCCTTTCCTATGACTCCAACTTCTCCCTGCCCAATTTTCCATGCGGGATAAAGCTAAATTGTTTAAAGCTTTCAGATGATTTAATTAAAAACATTGCTAATTATAAAACAGCAAACTCTGAATTTATATTTTACGAAATAAAATAAAAAATAATTTTACGAAATATAATAAAATTAAAAACATTTTTAATTATAAAACAACAAACTCTGAATATATATTTTACGAATTATGATAAGAAAAATCAATTTGACAGAAAAATAATATGACAGTTGTATTCGGCCTATAAAAAAAATATGGTAAAAATAGCGACCTATTTGCAGATTTACCAAATATACACAAAAAATTTCATACAATTCGGTCTAGCTTTTTCGGAGGAGTTTGGTTACAAAGACTGTGTGACACGAGAATTTTATATATATTATTAAGAATAGGTTTATAGCTGGTGTCGATTTCAATGCAAAACATAGGCTAATAACACCTAGAGGACACAAACTTATAAGCGAAATGAATGTAAACCACACATTCCACATTTCAACAGATGAGCCAACTTATTGGCCCAGTGACATGAACAAGTTGCCGGATCTAATTAACTTTTGCAGAATCTTGCCTCGAGCTGTCTTCAGATCATTCACCAATCATTGCAAAAATTAGCATGCGTCCCTTTACTACACAAAAACCAGCAATACAGCAGAAACACAAGACACAAACAACCAGGAACCCCATAGACAAGAAGAGGCTTAACCAAGCTTCAAGAACATAGAAGTAACAAATTCAACAGTTATATTTCAAATCTCTCCCCAACACAAGCGACTGACTACTCACTATGGAAAGCCACGAGAAACATAGGTCAAGCAACACAACGTATTCCACCTATTAAGAGAAGGAACAATACATGGGCCAGAAATGATCGAGAGGGCAGAAACCTTTGCGGGCCATCTCGCAGATGTCTTTCAGCCTTTCCAGCTGGTAAAACACTTAAAGAACTCCCGGCGAGTGGCTATCACATTATTACACAAATATTTAATGCAATCCTGCGATGTGACCATTTTCCTAGTCAATGGAAAGTTGCACAGATAATAGCCATACCAAAACCGGGAAAATCACAAGAAGACGTAAACTCATATAGGCCGATAAGCCTCCTTCCAATATTGTCCAAAATATTCTAAAGAATATTTGTGTCCAGACTTGGTCCTATTATCGAACAGAACAATCTTATCCCTACTCATCAATACGGGTTCAGAAAGTACCACTCACGATAGAACAAGTTAACAGGATATACAAATTTGCCAGAACTGCTCTTAAGAACAAAGAATACTGCACCGCGTCGTTCCTAGATGTGTCAAAAGCCTTTGATAAAGTATGGCACCCTGGAGTTATGTACAATCTTAAAATACTTCTTCCTTATCGTTCATTCAAAATGTTGAACTCCTACATGAAAAATAGATTCTTTATGGTCAAAATTAAAGATGAGTTTACTGATTTATTTGAAACTAGATGGTCCCCACGACGTTGTACTCGGCCATGCTGCGAGAGAAAGAGATAAAACGCCTATCTATATATTTTCCCTAGCCTTTGTCTCCACTTTGTGCTATGGTTCATACGTCCACACTACTCTATCTTCATATACGATCTTTTTGTTGTTGTTGTTGTAACAGCTTCGTTTTGGGCTGCATCAGGAAATATACATATATATACAATTTATTATATTACGAATGAATGTATTGTACAAAGCGATTTTTGAATGTAAGAAAAAGACAGACCGAAATGCAACCTCATGTGTCAAGGTCCAGGAAAAACGCAACATCAACTGGTCGTGCTATGGTTCATACGTCCACACTACCCTATCTTCATATACGATCTTTTTGTTGTTGTTGCTGTTGTAACAGCTTCGTTTGGGCTGCATCAGGAAATATACATATATACACAATTTATTGTATTACGAATGAATGTATTGTACAAAGCGATTTTTGAATGTAAGAGAAAGACAGACCGAAATGCAACCTCAGGTGTCAAGGTCCAGGAAAAACGCAACATCAACTGGTCGTAACCAGAGGTCTAAAGGGCTCAATTGCGTCGGATGAGACGGGCAGTTAAACAAATGAATTGTATCGTGCGGTGATTGACCGTATTACGTAGCACTCGAGCATATTGCTCCATCCAGATCCTAACTGTGCAAGTTTCGTCCTGGTGCTGCGAGAGAGATGTTTTTCGCTCTCATTAATAGGTGGTGGTCTTCCACTTAATATAATATTGTCCCTATAAGAGCGTATAGGTTGTTCAATTGCCTCATTATGCAATTGGGCTCTTCCAGAAGTATAGTCATACTCTTCTATGTTGCTGTCAGTAATAAAGCGATTTATACTCGCCATATATATCCTGATATCAGATCTTATTCGGGTAGGCGCTGATGTAGTAAGGGTGCTATCTATGGTTCGGATGGTCACGTCTGTACGCACCCAACAAGAATTGCTTCGAAAGCAGCTCATTATGTTGGTGAACAGGTATTATCATCGCTTCATCATGCAAATGATCCTCTTAGTCATCTGCAGTGGCAGTCCTCAGCGCACTATTCTGACTTCTTTGCAGGCATTGCCATTGAGTCTTACTTAGGAAAGGGGTCCAGACAGGAGCAGCGTAATTTAGGACAGAACGTCCAATAGCTTTATAAGTTGATATTATAGTCTCTTTGTCCTTACCCTAAGAAGATCCGGCAAGCGCCTTCAGCACTTTATTTCTCGACTTGAGACGATTATTTGTTTTGGTGGCATGAGCCGAGAATCTAAGCAATGGGTCAAATGTAGTTCTTAATATTATCTGAACTGTAGGAATCCTTAGACCTCCAACAAAGACATCTAGTTCCATCCTCACCTTCTTAGTCCAGGAAGTGAAAATGGAGGCAGATGACTTATGAGTTGAAAGCCTAAGGTTGCGAGCATTGAAAAAATTTTATAAATTATCCAAATAGATGTTAATTATCGCGCAGATATCAACGATATTCACTCCCGATGAAAAGATAGAACAATCTGCATAGGTCACTAGTTTTATATGGAGAGGGGGAAGAGGCATCTTTGCCTCTTAAACAGAGGAGGAGAGAGAACCCCACCCTGCGGAACACCTATCTTTAACTTACGATTAATACATATATACACAATTTATTATATTATGAATGAATGTATTGTAGAAAGCGATTTTTGAATGTAAGAGAAAGACAGACCGAAATGCAACCTCAGGTGTCAAGGTCCAGGAAAAACGCAACATCAACTGGTCGTAACCAGAGGTCTAAAGGGCTCAATTGCGTCGGATGGGACGGGCAGTTAAACAAATGAATTGTATCAATGAATTAGTATTGCTTCCCAATTCTTTCCCCGTAGCACTCGAGCATATTGCTCCATCCGGATCTTAACTGTGCAAGTTTCGTCCTGGTGCTACGAGAGAGATGTTTTTCGCCCCTGAACTCAACGTATGCCGTTCTACTGTTAAGATAGTTCAATAGCCAGCGTTTTGTTTTGTCAGGTAGTGAGGTGGAATCCAGGTCTTGAAACATGATTGCATGATCAATTGTGTCAAGTGCTTTGTTCAAGTCTAGAGCCACCATCACTGTACATTCGCATTGCCCTGGCTTATTATGTCCATCAGCTATAAAAGTTGTGATTTCGCTTAGTGCTGAAGTCGTACCACAACCTTTCCTGAAACCGTGCTAGTGATCTGCTAGAAGGCTGTGTTCTGTCATTGAGGGAAGTAATAATGACTCAAGAACTTTCACCACAGGTGAAAGATGCGATATGGGCCTATAAGAGGAATCACTGCCGGGTTTTAAGAGAGATACACTCCCTGCTATCTTCCATACGTCAGGGACAATTAGTTGGGAAATGGAGAGGCTTAACACATGCGTGAGATATAATACCGCTATAGGCCCAAGGTGCTTCAGCATCAGCATTGAAATGCCGTCTGGGCCGAGAGCCTTGGATGATTTTGCTTTCCCTATAGTAGCCAAAACCTCCTCAAATGTAAAATCTACCAAATCTTCATGTCCTCTTTTCTTGCTAATATGACGTATGGATTTACGCTTTAACCTATTCTGCTGAGAAGGGTGTTGCACGAACTGTCTGCAGAAATAGGTGACACACTTCTTTGACGATCCTATTTGCACTCCCTCAAATGTGACAGATGACAGAACTCTATTCTGCGGTACACCAGATATATTTTTAATAGTGTTCCACAAACTTCGCGAACCCGAGTCAGAATTATCCAAGTGCTCTAGCCATTTTGCCTTTCTTGTTCCGCAACGAGATTATTCACATTGCGAGACAACAAGGCAATACGACTGTCACCCGGATCATTGGCACGAATTTGATCACGCAAGGTCGCTAAGCGTGCAGCTTCCGCTGGAAAGCCTGGCCTAATATTAGGAAATCTGCCAGCAGGAATATGCCTCTTTGCAGCATTGGTTATCGCGTCTCTAAGAACCTTAACATCATTGGGAGGCAAGAGACCGCTGATTGATTGACCAATACATCGTGTAAACTCAGTCCAGTCAGCCCTATTGTAGTTCACAAAGTCTCGATCCGATTCAACGAAATCTTCCGGACGAGTAATGCTAATCACAATAGGGATATGGTCCGAGCCCAAAGCTATATCAATCGACCACCATGGAATAAGCGATTCACTGACGACAGTTAAGTCAGGGGAGCTGGATGTAGTAGTACTCATCCTGGTTGCACAGTCTTCGTTGATTGTACAAAAAGAAGAGCTGTCTATTTGATCAGCTATACTTATACCCCTTAGGTAAATTCCTAGCTCCGAGAACCACATGTCATGGTGTGCATTGAAATCACCAAGAATAACCCTATGATCCCCTTGCAGGACATGGCTTAATATCGGATTATACCCAGGGTCGCAGCTGTTGACTGGTGGAAGATATAAGTTCGCATTGTGTCTCCAGAAATGAATTCTGTTGACCAACACAAAGGCAGTGAAAAAGGTCTGAAATTCACAGTTCGATGAACGATGAATGCCAGTCCTCCTCCACTGTTCCTGTCTCTGTCCTGCCTGACTATATTAAAGTCAGCAACAGATGCCAGCCGACATGAGTATGTGACCTTGCTCTCTTGCACTGCTACAATTAAAACGTCATGACGCTCCATGTAGTCCACAATCTCAGCCACTTTAACACGCAGACCATTACAATTGAGCTGCATAACTCTAAATAGTTAAACCGCTGCTCAATTGATTTACTGAGAGCACGCATAATTTGTTGACGGGGCGGCGGGAGAATTGGCCAAGACTGCGTAGAACTACAGGAGCTACATGACGCCCGGACGGGTGACCGGGACATAGGTGGGACAAGCAAATTACTATGTACAGATTGACAGCATGACGCAAAGAAGTCAGCACTCCAATCTCTATGTGATCTTAGACCAGTGCACCTCCTCATATGACACCAATTGTGACAGCCGTTACATCGCACAGATAAAACATTGCGATGTATCTGATTGCCACAAACGCAGCTGCTTGTGAGAAGTTAGTTGTTGCAGTTGTGTTAGATGTGGGTACAACAACTGTGCTATCACTGGTATCAGAATTACAGTTACCTAAGCAGCAGTTAGCAACAAATTGCTCTATCCAGTCTCTATGAGATTGGAGGCCCGAACAAGATCTCAGGTGG
>JAWNNQ010000501.1:2500-14739 GCA_035044765.1 Leucophenga montana
CGCATATATTTTCAAGTTCAATCAGCAAGTTAGTAGCAAGCAAAACACAAGTCAAGTTGGGCACGTGTAGCGCACCACACATAAAATAGGCATGAGCCAGAGTCATTGGAAAGAGTTGTAGAAAAGAATATGCTAAAGTAGAATAGAGCGGGGCAAAGTAGACAGATATGTATGCCATATAAAGCCGTTTTGCTGTTGCATTATGTATGCTCTCTAAATCTCCCAAGTCGAAATCTGTATGCAAACGCAGCGGAAGCAAAATGTCTACAGCTCTGCAATGTTTAGATCCGAATATGTTTTTTTTTTTTTTTATCTGTACTACTATATATGCTGTTCTTTTATTCTGTCTTCTTCCTAACTCCTCTGCATATTTCAGTCATACTTTGCTTTTGTCAACTTCCGTTTCCGCTTAACTGGACATGTTTGAGCTGAGAGATTTGCCAGTGCTGCAAACCTTTGCTGAAACCTTTGGCAACTTGTGCATGGAGTAAACATGTGTACTGCACAATATTTGTTGCTTCATACGCCTTGCTTTTATTAAAGCAAAAACAGCCAAAAAATTGTAAATATAGCAACACGATGTCGCATAATATACCTTCTCTCATACTTGTATACGAATATTGAGCTTAACATGCTTTTGAGCACAGCCAGTGACCTATGTCATGGAAACGCGCGTGCTGGTTTAAGCCATTCCACGGCCGTTCCAGCTGCCTCTCCTGTCGCTGACAACTATGCGACTACAAAGAGCTGTGGTTGATGGTGCCTTCTCATACGTCATTACCACCCTTTAGAACAGCTGGCATCTGTGTTTGTATTGTATCGCAGATTTTTACATAGATGTAGTCCTTTTTATTTCTGTAATCGCAGCGTAGCACAGTGCTTCGATTTCATATGATAAAACGATAAAAAATTATAAAATCAATGCAAATATAGAAATAATACTTATGCATACAGGACTTGTATACTAAGTAGCACAGAGCATATGTTAACTTCAAAAATAGCTCACGTTTATTGTAATACATAAATCATCTATTTGTCTGTCTGTCGGTCTGTGTATGATTGAAATAAATTAGATTCGGAATGTGACCAGCAGCACCAGAGTGATTGGTTTTTATCAAACGTTTTTTGGTTTAGTAGGAGCGAAAAATTACTTATATAACAATATAGCGTCTTTACTACAGATAGAGATCCCAAACCCTGACACTAAGATATGAAATTTTATCTCCAATATAAAATTAGAGCAATTATGATTTATGCATAGAGTAAGAAAATATCACTCTATATGAAGATATAGTATATGAAGATATAGCCTTGTGTCAAATGAATAACAGATTCTGGTATATACATTACGCGCTATTGATTGTAACATCACAACCAGAACACAGGACTGATGAAGGTTCATAGTTAAACCTGAAATAGATGTCTCCATAGCTTAACATTTTCTGTGAACATTTTCACATTGAAAAATACTATTTCTCAATGTAGAAATGACCTTGAACTAGATAATATTCGTATCTAATTTTCGTAACTAAAAATAAAAATATTTTTTGCACACGTCTTCTTAAACCATTCACATATAGTGTGACCAATATGTTGCACTAGTCCGTGGCACTAGTCCGTCTGTTGCTTATTGTAAATTGAGAGAACTGAGAGAGGGAGAGAGCTCAGGTTTTTGTGATTGGTCGAGAGGATTACCTGGTTTATACCTACCTAAGGCGCAAACGTTTTCAACTTTATTCTATTCTATTTATACGAGGCATATCCAGAAAGTAAGTGTACCAAGGCTCTCACGGCCGGATAGATTCTATTTTCATCATGTTGGCAACACGGCCGTATATCCTGACTTCTCCACTTTGCAACGAGACCGCTTCGAGTTCAGTAAGTTGAGAACTGCCGACGCGACAACACGTTTCGTGAACAATGCATATGGTGATAAAGCTATGAATCGTACGAGTGTGCACAAGTGGTGTCGCGAGTTTAAAAACGGTCGTACGTCTGTGCATGATGATCAGAGGAGCGGAAGACCTTCAATTGTGACTGACGAAATTGTCGAAAAAATCGAAAATGCGCTCCGTGACGATCGCAGATTGACTGCGGATGCACTTTCTGCGATGTTTCCGCAAATCTCCAGATCTCTACTATGCGAAACAAGCACAGAAGCCCTCGGATATCGGAAACTGTCCGCGATTTGGGTCCCAAATGGTTGGCGGGAAACTACTTCGAGGAAGCCATCAAAAAATTGATACCCCGCTTACACTTACGTTCTGGATATGCCTCGTATATTGATATGCGGAAGACATGGCACTGTTTATTTTCCCAGCGAGTCATTTTTAAGACATATTCAAGAAACTCTACATTTTATAAAACTTGTATTAAAACCCAGGTTAATACAAGTATCTAATCAAAGTCGAACTTCATGCGATTAATCGGAAAGTTGGCCAATTGGAAACAATGCTTGCGCTAGAGTTTATATTTTATATTTGTACATTGTACTTAGTTTACCATACTTTTTTGTTTATTCGGCTTAGAATAATTAATGTTCACCTGTCCAATACTTATGCACAATGAAACAAAGATGAGTGACAGATTAATTCAGCACAATGCAGTTCTAAAGGCTAAGGCGATATTATAAAGCTTCTATTGCACATATTTGAAATATGGAACAAAGAAGTAAGTAGCAGAAGTATGCAGAAGTATTATGTTTATTTTGTTTTTGCAAACCTTTGTAAAATATGTATGTCACGTATTTAAAATCAAATAAAAGAAATTTTCGAGGTAAAAGCCAAATGCCAAATGTCACTCACAAAAAGTTCTGATTTGAACAAAAGATTATACAATACATTTGTGTTGTTGTCATGTTGAGCAATAATGTTGCTCCTTCGAGAAGATGCTTTCAATTAAGTTGAGAAATCAATTAGAGTGCAGACGAATGTTCTAGAACAGAAACACTATATTTAAACAATAAGTAACATGACGAACGCTCAATTACATGTTGCAATTAATTCCAACAATACAAATCAAATACATATATTAGCTCACGTCACAGAATTAATATCAGAAGTATGCTTTTGCCACTTGGTTTTTACCTCGTCAAGTTGTTTTTTTCATTTGATATCAGTCAGGTTAACAGATGACGGCGTACGTTTATCGATTTCCATTAAGGGATTTCCGTGAAGGCCTGCGTATATCTTTATAGCTCATATTTTTCACGCTATATCATAGTTTCCAATGTCACGACTGTTATTAAGCCAATAAACATATTGCTTAGTTCGACGTACCAATATATTTATTTAAAACCTAGCTGCCACACAATTTCGATAACAAAGTGAGCAGTGAGTTTGTATGGGGGCTACCCCTTACTGATTTCTGACCTATGCGGTATATATTATTAAAATTTTTGTATGATACACCAAATTTGGTGCTTCTAGCGTTAATAACAACAAAATAAACAAAATTATAGAAAAACTTTAAAATAAGTGCCAAGTTTCTATGGGGCTATACGTCAAAGTATGGTTGGCATGTAATCATACTAGTTATCTGAAAAGGAAATCGGAGAGTCTAAATATACAAATTTGAAGCCTCTATATATTATATAGTCTCGTTTAAAGAGATAGACGATAATGTCTATATCGACTCTATTTCCGATGCTGATCACGAATATATATACTTTATAGGGTCTGCCACGCCTTCTTCTCTTAACAACATAGGCTATAAAACTATGCGAATATAGTGTTGTAGCAAAGTTTGAGCTAAGTACAACATATCTGAATTAAAACTTCTAGAACTTTTTAGTATAAATTGATCAGATTCTTAAACTGCGAACAAATGAGAACACGAAGTTTTGATCTACATTTTTGGCAAATCTTCAAAATGTGTGCCCTGTGAACTGTATTTCGATCTATTCCATCTGTTCCGGTTTCTGAATACGAAAAAAATTGATTGCGTTAAAATGATACGTTCTGCTGTTTTAAAGAGATATTTCTCTCCGTACACCGGAACATACGACTCTTCATAAAAAGATTACGTGATAACCTACATTTCATGAAAAAGCATTTGTACGCCACCATTTGACTTAGTGTGACTTAGTGCTGTGAAGGTACATGCTTTCCCAACTTAGAGTCAAAAATGTCATGACAAACACTGGAAGTGGAGAAATACAGCTCCGCATTCTCGCCTCTCTCCGTAAATAAATTCTTGTTCCAACGGTGGGGTTCGCCACAGTCGCTTGATCTCGTATATGTCAAGCACCGTTAGCGTATATGTACCTCTAAAACTCTTTGCATAGCTGGACCACCAACTTGGTATTTGTACGAACGTTTCCTTGGTTTCATTCTTAGGGTCATCGTCTGTTTTGGATCTTACCTTGTAGTTAAACGAGGAGAGAAATTTTAATATAAACTTGATCAAATGCGGCATCTGGAGTGGTGATACTCTACGAGAGATGATACTCTCACGGTTTGCCTATATCTTTATAGCTCATTTATTTTTTGTCCACCTCTTCAGCATTTTTCAGCTCACCGATGAATAAGACAACAGTATTCGAGTTACAAAGATAACAGACAAAAAAAGACCGATAACAGAACCAAAATCGATTTATACTGCAGGGCTACACGAAATGGATTTATTACAATTGTCAAGTAGTATGAAGTGGAGTGTCGCCAAGCTACTGCAGAGAAAGACGCCGCTTACAAACGAACTCTGCAGTCGGGAGCAACGCTCTCCTGTTAGAGAGCGAAATCGTGAGAAACGGAGAGAGGAGAAACGCCTTTTCAGACGCAAAAAAAAGGAACAAGAAAGGCGTGAGCTTGAGGATGTTGAGGTGTTATGTCAGAATAATGAATCTCGAAAGTTTTATCAAAAGGTCAAGCGCCTGACCGAAGGTTTCAAGACCGGACTTCCATTCTGCAAGCACAATAATGGAAGTCTGATTACAGATGCACAGGAATCACTGAGATTATGGAGAAGTCACTTCTCTAATCTACTTGGGGGCGATGAAGAGATTAATACCGCCGATAGAGAAGCGTACATAGAACCAATTAATGATGGCTCTCTTGTAGAGCCACCGGATTATAACGAGGTCTACTCAGTAATTAAAAAGCTGAAGAATAACAAAGCAGCAGGCTCCGGTGAGTTGCCAGCTGAGTTATTCAAGACCGGTGCCGAAGAGTTGGTAAGGCGTATGCACCAACTCTTATGCAAATTATGGTCCGATGAATGCATGCCCAACGATTGGAATCTCAGTGTTCTTTGTCCTATCTTCAAGAAAGAAGATCCCGCTGTCTGCGCGAACTGTGACCTTTCAATTGCATATAAAATGTTGTCCCGGCTACTGTGTAAACGACTGGTGCCATACACGTATGCACTGATAGGCCAGTATCAGTGCGGCTTCAGACCAAAGAGGTTTACCAGTGAGCAAATTTTCACTTTACGCCAAATCCTGGAAAAGACCCACGAGTACAATAAAGACACACACAACCTATTTGTCGATTATAAGGCCGCTTTCAACTCGCCGATAAGAACAAAGTTCTTCCCTATCTGAACTACGTATCCCAGCATGATGACGTTATCACACACTCACAGTGTCATCAGAATAGGAAAGAACATCTCAGAACTCTTTGATACCAAGAGAGGTTTTAGATATGGTGATGCTTAATCGTGTGACTTACGTAGAGCGGTTGGGCACAATTTCCATAAGAAAGTGATGCTACTCGCATATGCTGATTATATTGACATCATCGGTACGAAACGAACAGCGAGTAAGCAGGGCGTTCGCGGAGATTGAGAAACAGTCATGTCTCATGGGCCAAGCAGTGAACGAGGACAAGATGAAGTAGTTAGTGTCCACTCGCAGACCATCAGCGAGTTTTAGAATGGTCTGTGAGTATGGAGAATTTCAACTTCAATGTTGTAGAAAACTTTCTCTATCTAAGAACAGAAATTACCAGCGACAACAACGTCAGCCTAGAGATTAGACGAAGAATAATGCTTGCTAACCGCTGCTACTTTGGCCTCACCAAGTAAATTAGAAGTAGAACCATCTCTCGAAGTGCGAAGATAAAAAGCTATGATACTAATTATCCAGGTCCTGCTGTACGGCGCAGAAGCATGGACCCCGACATCAAGGAATACAGCGTCTTTGGGAATGTTCGAGAAAAGGTACTTCATATTATTTTTGGTCCTATATGATGCTGTTGACATAGTCCGGAGCATTAAATTAGAGCGGCTGCACTGGGCTGGTCACCTTATTCGGATGAACACCGAAGCTCCAGCACTGAAAGTTTACGACGGAAACCTGAACTTGATTGGTGCACGGCGTCAGAGAGATCGTCCCAGCTTAAGATGGCAAGATCAGGTTTATAATGATCTGAAAAAGCTCCGGTTTGCGAAAAACTGATGCCTGCGTGCACTAAACTACACCAAATGATGTGGTTTCCTACGTTCGACCTTGACCGATCAACGATTGTAGAGCCACCTAAGTAAGTAAACCAACCAAACAATAGAGATGATAACTTGTTTCAAATTTTCTTCGAAAATTTCCGATATGCTAATATAGGGTGTCTCAGTTAGAGCGCCGAATTTGATTTTTAAATTAAAAACTTTTGCTTTTTGAAAATTTATGAATCTTTTATTGAAACATAAAGTAGATATCATGAGGTTATGTATGGAATAACACATCGGGTAAATGGCCGCCCCGTTTTGCTGTGCTATTAATAATGGAATAAATTCTTTCAGAAAAAACTGAAAATCGTCAAAATTGCACCAAAAATTGTTCATTGGTCATTTTAGATGTGTACAACATGGTTTATTGGTAGTTAAGGTAAGAACTTGCGTTAATAGTTCCATTGGATTTATGATTCTTCTTTTTCGTTAAATTCTATTTGATCAATAAAAAGACGACGGATTTAAAATTTATGTATTTATTTGTATAACATGTTTCTTAGTTATGCGAATAGATTCATTTTCACTTATAAAATTAAAGAATGAACGGAAATTTTATTTTTGGTACGAAAATGCCGAGGTATGGCCGTAATTTATCATCACTCATTACGCGTTACACGTTGTGAGTGTTTTCCAGCGGTGTGAACTTGCCCGTGCTTCGAAAACAAATTCAACATTGATATAAACCGAAGTTCAGTAGTTCGTTTTTGTACCGAGCAATCGTAAAATATTATCAAAAATGGCACAGTTTTTATTTAATTTTTTTTTTTTTTTTTGTGTGCTTGGTGAACATATTTTAATACCAAAAAAAAACCACACATAAAAAAACAATGTCAAACAACAATCAAAAATTTACGGCACAAACTGTTTATCAACGAGTATTCGGATAATAAAAATGTTTGTTACCGAAAATACTTTATATACACAAAAAACAGGTGACAGAGAGTGTGACCAAATCAATATATGTCGACTTTTCACCTAATAAATATCTGATTTTAGTATTTCATGCTGATTTGCGGATACTATTTTTTGTTTGATTGACACAGCAGTAATAATTTACAATTGCGGTAGCAACACATTTCATCGATCTCAGTATTGGGTCAAACGAACGAATTGTGGGCGTATCATCCACAAAATTTAATATACTCGTACAACATCGACGTTTGGCCAACGAGAATCTAAATGTCGAAGTTTGAAGACCCTAGATTTTATAGTTCTTGAGATCTGTTGTCTCATATATCAAGACAGATGGACGGACGCATGGACGCACAGACGGACATGGCTGATTCGAGTTAACGTACAGAAATTACTATCTGTAGTCACAGAAATACAACTCAACGTAATTATAGCTTTTATTAACATCGATCTTTTGTTACACATTTTCAGCGGATCTGCTAAACTTAGAAACGGTTAGCATAAAATGTTTATGGTACAAAAATTGACTTCAAAATAAACTGCGCTAGTGATAATATCGAAAAGAAAAATGTGTATTGTATTTGGTGGTAACAAATATATTATTTACCATAGACCAAAACTTTCTTGTATAAAAGAAATTTAAAACGACTAAATTTTGAAGATTTTTGGTATTATATTCATATACTATATACTATATATTGTATAAATAGTATATAACTCTAAAAGGTATGTGGTCAACAAGTTTCAAATTAATGAAAGTTCAAATTCCTTGCCATTTTTAACAAAATTCATCGATTTTGGTCATTTTAGAAATTTTCCAACAAAAGATAATTGCATGGTATCTTAATTCCTTAAAATTCAAATCCTACCAGACCAAGATCGGACAAAAATTATTCATTTTAAGTAATTTAAAGTAAATAAATAAATAAGACTAGTCTACAGCCATCAATTGCATTCGATGTCATACATTTTGACATACGGATTTTGTTCTGCTGAACTCGAAAGTAGACTCAACAAGATTTTCTATGGATATGTTTTTGCGGCATGAATTTTCGAAGTGTTTTCTTTTTTCTGGCCTGCCGAGAGGGTAGTATATAGTATATATATCAATGAAAATAAATAAGACAAAACTACATTAGGAGGGAGGGGGGGAGTTTCAATTCCATTCGATGCCATGACAAAACTGAACGCTTGCTTTTCTTTCAGCAAACAAAATGTTCATAAGTGGTACAAGCTCTCCAGAGAAGGTCGAGAAGTTGTTAATGACGATGCTCGCCCTGAATGACCCAGCACCTTCTTGAATCTGCTAAACATAGCAAAATAGTCTTATATTTTTGCAGAAATAGGGAACCAATTGGTTGGGCTATGCCCTTTACGTTACTGTAGAGACGATGAAAATATTTAGTGAAATACAAGAGTAAATAATTTCATAATAAAGAACTCTGTAAGATATAGTGGAATAAATTTTCCTTCCATGGGATCTCCAAGATTCCACGAAATAAAAAGTATAATTCACAGTTGGAACAAAAATTTGGCAAAGTTCGAAACACTTTTATTCTTCAACGTTAGCAACAAATTGTTATCTACATGCGAAAATCTAGCGCTTGCAATTCAGTCTCCAAACTTGACTGCAGCTGGTGCATTCAGCAATCCTGCATATTTCATCGTTTAAGAGAATGTGATTACCGGACGAAATTAAAAAAAAAAAAAAAATTACACACAAATTACATCGCTAAAGCACAAGCATTGGAACATATTCGATTCGTAGACGCTGGCAGCAAACAAGATATCCTCCGGATAAGATAAAGATTAATAAATTAACAGAAGAGCTGAGTCAACAAACAAAAATATTGAAAAATGAGTTCTCTAGTAAAAATCTAACCTGGCTTTCAATTGTCGTGCAACAAACTACTTCTTGTGGAAGTACACACAGAACATAAAAAGACCAAGTTTGCAAACTGCAGCACCAGTAAGAATGAGAAAGGATCAATGGGCTATAGAAGCAGCTGTAAAAAAAGCTAATGCATTCTCGGATTACTTGGTAGAAGTTTTTAAAATTGCTGACGACGAGGATAACTTTGAAAAGATCGAAGTCACAAATACATCTACACAAGGACACCGTATAGCATCTACAACAGAAATCAAGATATAGTACATTTTACATAATGAGCTAAAATTGAAAAATGCTGGGGGATTTGTTATGAGCAAGTCTAAATAAAAACTAAATAAAAAAATAACAAAAATTATAAATGCCTCATTACATCTGCAGTATGTACCGACCTCGTGGATAGTATCTGAAGTTGAAATGTTTATAAAACCTAGGCAAAATCCGAATCTCATAAGCTCACATCTACACAAGGACACCGTATAGCATCTACAACAGAAATCAAGATATAGTACATTTTACATAATCAGCTAAAATTGAAAAATGCTGGGGGATTTGTTATGATCACATCTGAGCAAGTCTAAATAAAAACTAAATAAAAAAATAACAAAAATTATAAATGCCTCATTACATCTGCAGTATGTACCGACCTCGTGGATAGTATCTGAAGTTGAAATGTTTATAAAACCTAGGCAAAATCCGAATCTCGTAAGCTCACATCTACACAAGGACACCGTATAGCATCTACAACAGAAATCAAGATATAGTACATTTTACATAATCAGCTAAAATTGAAAAATGCTGGGGGATTTGTTATGATCACATCTGAGCAAGTCTAAATAAAAACTAAATAAAAAAATAACAAAAATTATAAATGCCTCATTACATCTGCAGTATGTACCGACCTCGTGGATAGTATCTGAAGTTGAAATGTTTATAAAACCTAGGCAAAATCCGAATCTCGTAAGCTCACATCGGCCCATTTCTCTTTTGTTACTTCTCTTAAAAGTTTTTCTTCCTTATTGTGTCAAAGGCCTTTGACAAGGTACGGCATAAAGGATTAATACACAAAATCAGCTATCTTTTACCTGCTGACTGTTGTGCAATGATATCCTCATATCTCTACAATCGCTTCTTCACAGTAAAGGAAGGGAAAAAGTATTCAAAACTTCGTGAAATTAAGGCATTTGTTCCTTAGGGTAGTATACTGCCTCCTCTATACGAGCGATTTACCTGTACTTGTAAATACCATAACTACGATAATACAGCAGAAAATGAGCAGATAAGCTTAAATAAGCTTCAAGTAGCTACAACTATGATCCATGAATGAACAAAAAAGTGAACAATTCAACTGAACCATGCAAAATGCATTCATGTGGACTTTACCAACACATCTGTACGATATCTTCCACTATATATTGTAATGGAATACAAATGCCGTACTTAAATACCGCCAAATATCTTGGCATGACGCTGGGTGCGAAGCTATTCTGGAAGCTATTCCAGATTGGTCGTAAAACAGTATTGTCAATACAGAATATAATTGCTATTTATATAAGTAGATTATGCAACCAGTTTGGACAAATCAAGAAAGAACTCTTCTGTGAAATTGGTATGAATACGATTTATAACCAGAAACAGCTCAAGTTCAGACATGATGGCGATTTATCCACTAGATTGTATAGCACCCTTACCTCTAAAACTTTGTATTTTTTTAGTGAACTTGTTTGAATTAAGCAATTATTTCTAAAATAATAATTGTAATTGGTCAACGACATACAAAATGTGAGTCCAATTAATATATAGAGTAGCAGATATTGTGTAAACTGTATACTCAACATAGTTAAACAGTCTCGCTTGACTTGGGTGCAACCTCCACTTTATGAAAACTTTGTTTAATTTTTAATATGTGTATTTCTAATTATTTCATAAGCAACAAAACTGTCAACAATAGTCAAAAAATTCACAATTCGTGCCAAATATATATATATATATATATATATATATATATATATATATATATATATATATATATATATATATATATATATCCCCAGATCCGTGAAAATACACCTTCTCCATCTGATTATCCATCTTGGAACCGTCTGTAAAGATATTAATAGCGTTTTCGCTATAGTAAGGAAGGTTGGCCCATTGTAGTCGGGTGGGTATTAAGACGTCATACTTTTTAACTAAGTTAATGGTTGGTATAAAGTAATCCGTATTGCATGGTATATTATCTTCTATTTGTAGTATCCTCGAGTGTTCAAAGGAGCTACCGTGCCAAGCTGAAGAAACCTTCAGTCTAAGGGCTGTAACTATTGCTCTCTCTCTCGCAATGAGGTCAAGTGGGATTAAATGGAGCAGGACGTTTAGTGCATCCGTCGGTGTGTTGCGGAGAGCTCCACTGATACACAGTTTAGCACTCCTTTGCACCTTATGCATTTGCTTAAAGAGTAAGTCCTCCAGGTGTCAACCACCATACATATACTCCGTAGAGCAGAATGGGCCTAACTACTGCCGTATATAACCAGTGGACTATAGATGCACAGAATCCCCACCATTTTCCAATAGCTTTTTTACACGCAAAGAGTGCTATATTTGTTTTCTTTATACACTCCTCCGTGTTTTTATTCCAGTTGAACTAACCGTCCAGGATCACTCCTAGTAAGACTGATATTGTTAAGTTTCGGTAGAGTCAGTATCGGTCAGGTCCCCCTAGATTTACTTACCTGTTCATCCAGTGGTTCAATAATATGTACTCGATCGACTTCACACGTATTGTAATTATAATTGAAGTTTTGAAACCCTGTACTCATAGGATAAAAGGGTATATTGAGTTTGTATTTGTACAATCCATTTTTATGTTTTTGTATAATTTTTTTGGGTTTCTTCTTAATTGGGCTAGAAATGCCAAATAAACTCCAAGTATACGTATCTTACGTCAATACTTAAAAAAAAAGCAAGACTAACTGTAGTCTAGGTACTGTAGGTACATAAA
>JAWNNQ010000502.1:0-24660 GCA_035044765.1 Leucophenga montana
TAATGGTTTGTGCTCGATCCCATGAGAAGTATTATCAGTTTGTTTAAAGGTTTTTAAAGCATCAAAATTAATTTTTAATTTCTGAAACAACAATTTAAATAAATTTAATATAAAATTAATCATTTTCATTTTCATTTCAGCTAAAATGGCCAGGAGAAAAACATTTTCCCGTAAAACAACCGGTGGCAAAGCGCCACAAAAGCAGGTGGCAAGCAAGGCTGACCGCAGCCAAGGCTATGGTGGAGTAAAAATGCCTCATCGCTATCGCCCGGGCACTGTCGCTCTACGGGAAATTCGTCGCTACCAGAAGTCGACAGAGTTGTTAATCCGGAAGGTGCCTTTCCAGCGCTTTGTGCGTGAAATAGCACAGGATTTTATATCTGAATTACGTTTTCAATCCGCAGCAATAGCTGCGTTGCAGGTAAATCACTTACTACTTTTCTTTTCTAGACGTAAATAAAAGATTATTTAATGTTATTTCTTTTTTGGTTCCATATGTTTCAACAGGAAGCAGCGGAGGCCTATTTGGTCCGTCTATTTGAGGACACCAATTTGTGCGCTATTCATGCCAAGCGTGTGACCATTATGCCAAAGGACATGCAACTGGCTCGTCGCATTCGCGGAGAACGTGCTTATGCTATTTAATTTTTTTACAACATTTTAAAATACGTTTTGCTGACTAATTACATACTAATACTATATCTAGAATCTGTATTAGTGTGATTTTAGCATGACAATGTTCATTTTGGTGTACTTCAATGTGAAATAAAGATGGAATAATGCACAAACCCCTAACATTCAATGAGCAAAACGAAAAAGTAACGTAAAAGCATATGTTATACTTATTAATATACAATAATGGACAACAACAAAAATAACGATAAACACATAATTATAAAAAAAAAAAAAATTTTTTTTTTCCTTGAAAAATCAAAAAAAAAATTTCTTTTTCTTCTAATAATTAATAATAAGCAGTACTTTTTCGTAAAGTCGTTATTAGTTATTGAATATAAAAAGGTAAATTATCATAAGGGTTCCATTGTAAGTTACGCAAGGCAAATAGAAGCAATTCTTTCTGAACAGATTCTAAATGTGCCTTGTGGACACTTTATTGTGGGCTCCATAAACAAGAGGCGTACGCAAGAATACGGCGAACCAAAGAAGCAAATTGTAGCTTAGTTAGATAAGGATCACCAAACTCTTTTGACCATCGTTTAATAAATCCTAATAAACCCATAGATTTGTTCAATATAAAATCTATGTGAGCAATGAAAGCAAGTTTAGCATAAAAAAGAACACCTAGATCACAGAATAACGAAACTCGCTCTACTGCAGATTTGTTAATAAAGTAAACAGTATTTAAAGGTTTTCTACGCCAAAATATCATTACCTTGCATTTACATCTGTTCTAAATTAAACAATTATATTGACACCAGTTGTGCAACGCATTGAGGAGCCTGTAATAAATCATGATCAGCAGAGTCAGTAAATGACAAACATAATTTTACATCATCTGCATACATCAATGTATTACAATGAAATAAAACATCAGGAAGATGATTTATAAATAAGACAAAAAGTAAAGGTTATTTTGAGGTACACCATATAAGACATAAATTTTCTAAGAATGTGTATGCAAAAATGAAACACGTTGTGTGCGAGACTCTCTAAGTAGGATTAAATCCATTTTAGCAAGGACAATGGGAAACCAAAACAGCTCAGCTTTTTATGCAACACAGTTGATAATTTAGACAATCAAATGCCTTACTAAAATCTGTGTTGATGACATACATTTTTGTAAACCTTACAATGGATGTGAGTTCAAGAAGGTTAGTGGAAACAGATCTACTTTTTAAAAAGCCATGCTGAGTTGAAGTCGAAACTTTCGGAATTGCACAAAGCTTAGTAATACCTCTATAATTAGATAGATATCAGATTTGCTATCTTTTTTGTGCAAAGGAATTATGAATGATTCCTTCCAAATCGCTGCCACTTTTGATTCTATTAGAGACAGTTGCAATAAGTGTATCAAGGAATAGCACAATGAATCGGCACATAATTTAAGTACACTAGAAGGAACATTATCAGGGCCAGGAGAGTAACATAGTTTTAGGGAGATTAAGTGCTTTAAGAGACTATCTCTAAGACTACAAGGGACAGCTATAGTTTGCGTATAGAATGATTTGATATTTTTTAATAAACAAAGTTGCTTTGTAAACCGCGGAGACTTCGAAGAGCACCTCAGTGAAAATGTAGGGAAACATTCATCAAAATAACTTGAAAGAACACTGTAAAACAAATCACAAGCACTATCAATGTTGTAACAAATAAATAAACATGACCAATCAGTACTACATAGAAGATGATTAAGCTCGAACAGCGACGATTTATACATACATATATGCAATGAGCTTCAGTGGGAATACATATGGGAAAAAGATACACGAAATAGAAGCACTGTCAATAGAAAATTAGGTTTAACAATATATGGGAACAATTGTTAATATTGTTGATTTGGTGTAATGATAAATTAGCTAAAGAATCACAGAACTCAAATTACATTGACGGAATCATTGAAAACGAATCACTACAGCTGATCCAAAATACACTTTTCAAATTAAAATCACCTAATACAAGGAGCTACGATCTGTTGTGAAACTATCAGAAAATATTTCAGAGTTTAAAATATGTGGCTCTAACCAAGTTTCTGTAAATATAACAACATCGACATTGTGATAGCAGTACTTCTTAGATATAAATCAATTATATTACTCTTCAGGCCTCTTACATTCTGATTATTCCAATTAATAATAACAGGTGAAATTAGTTTAAAGAATTTGATACTAATGAAGTTCCGGCAGGTTGTCGCGACAAGTCTACGCTCCGACGCAATGTTGCTGTTCTTTTTTTCGGCAGGTATTCTGTGAGTTCCACTACAGATGATGTCAAAGAGCTCTTGGGGTACGCTAAGCTTGAATGAGCCTATATCTCTGGTGTAATTAAAGTTGAATTTTTGAACACCAATATTTGTAGAGGAAAGGTTGCAGTTAGATTTAACAAACTCGGTGACGTCTACGGACTCAGCAAATCGCGGGAGAAAAATTGCGTTTACGTGCCTTGTTGATAGTATATATAAAAAAAATTCTTGCGAGATTTGGGACCCGCGGTATAATTTGACTTTATTTTTATATTATCTCAAAAGAAAGTTCACATTTAAAAAATTGATCAAAAAAAAGCAAGTAGTTTATTGAAAAAATGTTTATTACATATTAAAATACACACTTTGTGAATTTATTTCTTAAAAATGATATTGTCCAAATGTAAACCGTTGCGTTCACGGCATTCATTTAATCGAGCACTAAAATTTCCTATGACGGCTCGGCAGGTATTCTCCGTGATGACATTTCGTGACGGATATTTTCTTTTAATTGTGCCAGGGAAGTCGGTTTGTTTCCGTAGACTTTAGATTTGACGTAACCCCACAGGAAAAAGTCCATAGGGGTTAAATCGGGACTTAGTGGAGGCCAATATATGTCATCTCTCCTGGAAATCAATTTGCCAGGAAAAATTTCATGAACTCGTGGTAGAGACCTGTTGGACGTATGTGAAGTTGCTAAAAATGCGGAACAATGATGATCTATGCACGTTTAAAGCAACAACACGCTTCCGAATCGAAAGGTCCGAGTTGTCACGAACAGACTGATTAACACTATCTACGTTTTCGAACGTTCTCGAAGACCTTGGACGCCCGGATTTTGATTTTTCCAGCGTTGAACCGGTCTCTTCAAACTTCTCGACCCATTTTCCAATGAGTCGAGGGCTTGGCGGATCATTTAAATGACGAACATGTTGACTACTGCAGAATTTTCTACGCGTTGTTCAGTCGCTGAATTACCGTTTTTGTAAAACTCACGTACGCACAACGCACGGTCCGCTCCCGAGAAACGCTCCATAGCGACTAAGTTCCCAAAAGCTAGACTACTGATTGACATACCCCCCACTCCCTTCGGAATAGTTGCGTTCACGCAATCAGCAAATCAAATGTGAACTTTCTTTTTAGACACCCTGTATAATGAATGTACCAATTTATGGCAATAAATATGCGATATTAAATAACCAATTTCCTTTCTTGGCAGTATATGTATACATTAGAGTACTGCATGACTAACTTGTTCGCTGTCTATCCGTAGATAACTACTCGTCTCGCATAAAATTTATATGTAAAAATATTCACTTATACTCAATCCGTATAGAGTATCGTAACTTTTCGCACGGTTACTATCCAAACTTGCTTTAATGGTTTGAATGATTTAAAAAATTGTAATAACTGAAAAGAAAAAGTTCAAGTTACCGCGAGTTACTTTATAGATTTAATTTATAGATTTAATTTATGCACAATAGATTTAAATTATCTTCTTTTAGTTTGGATAATTTGATTTATTTAATCTGCCAAACACATAGACGAGTTCCACGAGTTTGCTTATAAGTATCCATTACAAAAAAAAAGTATACTAAACTTCTTTATTCGTTCGAAGTAATGCATACGTTTTGAGTACGTTTGGGAACAGGCCTTTAATACACACACACAATTATATTATTTCCCACATGCATTTTACATTTATACACACATCTAAAAGAAATGCCTCCATTTCTCGCCGTTACGCTCGCACTTAACGTTTTCAGAATACAAGGATCGGACAAGAGAGCGAATACACTAGTTTACATTGGCTAAGGTAGTGATACTCAAGAAGAGAGCTCGCAAACTCGCCAGCGGGTAATGAGTAGTTTGGCAAGGGGTGTTGTGCGGCTAAAGGGAACTTACTCGTATGTATTGGCAATGAGCTCGAGAACTGAGAGCGTCATACGAGTGCATGTGTGAGTTTCAAATCCATGGCACTATGGGGCAAATCAATGCAAATACTGAGTAACTTTTAATTGATTATTTTTGTTAACATATATTTTTTTATATTATTATTTTTGTTTTTTTGTAATACATAATGGAAGAAAAAAGTAAAACAGTAATAATTGTCTTTCGTTAGCAAATTAAAAAAATTAAGTATTGTTATCCGAAAGGATAGCATCTACATTTGGCTCTATATCATTTGCTAACGAAAGACAAGCACATGAGTATGTGCTGCCAAACATTGCAACAATGTTGGCTGCAAATGTACGTATGTTAGAATATTTTATGGGGCAAAGCCGTTTATAAAAATCAACAATGCACTCTGACTGCTTGCAATCATGTGGTGCAATATGAGGATCTACTGCGAAAGTTGACACAAATATTTCCAATTTTTGCTTTAATGGCCGTAAATCCAGAAATCTTTCTTCAAATTGGTTTTCAAGTTCATCGATTTCAGCACTATATTTGGGCACATTTAGTCAAAAAGCTTCTGAAGACAGCGAAAAAAGTGGAAATCGTATCTTATTTGTCTTTTCCAAAGTGCAAGTTTTAGTCGAAATGCATCGATTTCATTGCTCATGCTTGAAATAATTTTATTTCGCCCCATTAAAGCTAAGCTTAAGACATTCAAATTTTGCGATATGTCTGTCATAAAAGCTAAATATCTGCACTCATTTTTATTAGGTTTATTCAAAACAATTTAATTCAAGCTAACCGTTATGCAGGCACCACTTTTGAAGCAAATACAACCATAGTACGAAAAGAAAGAGAAAAAGAAAGAGAAAAACGAAACATGCGGCTACCTCCCCGCAAGCAGGCAGTACGAATTGGTTTCACTAAAAGTGTTGTCAGTGTCCGTCGCACCGGGGGCCCGAAGTCAGTCGGCTTTTCACACAGACACGAGCCGAAGCATGTCCCTTTTGCTACCGTTCTCTTTTTACTCTCATTTGTTACGCACATTATCAAACGCAATCTTTATTTCTCCCTTTTCTCCTACCCAAGGCACGCCGCGCACCATGCTAATACGAGCAAGCTGTCTGATCGTATTAGTAATGTTCTCCCATTACATCCACGGATCTGTGTCAAGCGAGTTGTGTTTTGCTTAAGCTAACATCAATAACATTTTATTTTTGCAAACTATTCATTTTAATTAAATATAATTTGCCGATTAATCTAATTGTGAAATTTAAATTAGTGCTGGAAAATTTGCATATAGTGCTTTCAACTATTCTGCTCCTGCAGCAGGTAATAATAGTGCGTATTTTTTTAATAAATGTATCAATTTTCAAAATGGCGTCCATTAATTGAACGGACGAAAATTGAAATAGTGCATCCATAACATACATATGTACATACATCCATATATGTATGTATGCCTTTTTTTTTTTGAGAATAAATATTGTGAAAAAAGTGTATAACAAATCATTTGCGCTATTTTTAATTTAGTCGTTTTGCTTTGCATTTGCATTTGTCTTTTTTTTTTTTTTGCGCTTGCTTATGTGACTCATGAATGTATTTGTGTGTGCGCCTGCGTCGTTAGTTCATCTAATACACACAAATATGTACATATACATATGTATATATATACATATATTGAACTCCAGTGCGCATTGCTTTTACTCTAAGCAGCCGAGTTATGAGCGACTACTTCGGCTTTTACGCCATTTTGTTGAAAAAGCAACGAAAACTTTCTCTATAGCTCCGCTCCGTATTAATGTTTTATTAGTGAAAACTATCGCAGAATCTAATTGTGAAATTCAAATTAGTGCTGGAAAATTTGCATATAAAGCGTATCAGTGCTTCCAATTATTGTGCTCCTGCAGCGACAATAGTAGTACGCATTTTTTTTAATAACAATTTTCATAATGGCGCGTCCATCAATTTCTGTCTCTTTCTATTAAAGCATTCGAAAAGGCGTTTATAAACATTTACTTTGACCAAACAAACCAATGCAAGCACTGTGCGCATATGTAATAGAATATATGTACATGTAAAAAGAAAAACAAATTGTTTACGAAGATTTCAATTTATAATAAGTATAAGCGGAATTAAACAAGCGCAGTATGCTTGAGTATGTATATTGTTTTGCCTGTGTCTGTCTCCTCTCCCCTCATTCTTACTACCAAAAATTTTTATGTAGAATTTAATGGTTTGTGCTCGATCCCATGAGAAGTATTATCAGTTTGTTTAAAGGTTTTTAAAGCATCAAAATTAATTTTTAATTTCTGAAACAACAATTTAAATAAATTTAATATAAAATTAATCATTTTCATTTTCATTTCAGCTAAAATGGCCAGGAGAAAAACATTTTCCCGTAAAACAACCGGTGGCAAAGCGCCACAAAAGCAGGTGGCAAGCAAGGCTGACCGCAGCCAAGGCTATGGTGGAGTAAAAATGCCTCATCGCTATCGCCCGGGCACTGTCGCTCTACGGGAAATTCGTCGCTACCAGAAGTCGACAGAGTTGTTAATCCGGAAGGTGCCTTTCCAGCGCTTTGTGCGTGAAATAGCACAGGATTTTATATCTGAATTACGTTTTCAATCCGCAGCAATAGCTGCGTTGCAGGTAAATCACTTACTACTTTTCTTTTCTAGACGTAAATAAAAGATTATTTAATGTTATTTCTTTTTTGGTTCCATATGTTTCAACAGGAAGCAGCGGAGGCCTATTTGGTCCGTCTATTTGAGGACACCAATTTGTGCGCTATTCATGCCAAGCGTGTGACCATTATGCCAAAGGACATGCAACTGGCTCGACGCATTCGCGGAGAACGTGCTTATGCTATTTAATTTTTTTACAAAATTTCGGTTAAAAGAAGGTCACATATAAACATTCAAAAATTTTAATATTTTTATTTATTTTTAACATTTGTTTAAAGAATTCGCTTAAAATAGTCTGTCTTTTATCTTTTGATTGCTCTTTAAGTAAATTAGAATGTATGCGATGCATTTGTAGTTTGTCTGGCCTTGAAATACCTGGACAATTGTAGTTCTCAAAAATTTTTATCAGAACATTACTAGCCTCTATTGCCTGAACATTCCGTGTTTTCTCCATCTGATTCCTCGGAATTTGAGCCAAACTCATACTCTTGGGTTGACAACATTTGCAAACGAGATGGCCTCTCCAATAGACAATACAAATCTGTTGCTGCAAACTCTTGAAGAAGACTCGTAGGACAACGAAACAATTAACAATACCAAAAACACAAACGTCAGGTCAATAGTACGAATTGGTAATTATTTTTCAACGCGTAAAAGTGCCGAAAGCCTACCTTCTCCAACTTAATAGACCCTTCTACACTATGCTACAGGGTATAAAACATAACCATTTTTTTATATTGTAAATGAATGTACCAATTTATGGTAATAAATGTGGAAGTTTAACAACCAATTTCCTTTCTTGGCAGTATATAAATTAGAGTACTGCATGAGTAACTTGTTTGGTGTCTGTCCATATATAACAATGACTTGAAATGGCATGAAATTTATAAGAGTAGAAATATTAACTTTTTATTCAATTCGAACAATCGCTTTGGACTGGAAAACAAAGTTAAATAAATGAATAACCGAAAAAAAATTACTTGTTATAGTAGAATTAATTAATGAGTTCTTAATTGAATAATGGATTTAATTTATCCACTTTTAGTTTGGACAATTTGATTTATTTAATCTACCCAAAACAGACGAGTTCGACTTCACCGACCAAAACTGTTTGTTTATAAGTATTCACTTCTATTACCATACTTATGTCCATCCACAAGAAACAGTGAAAAATCTCCTATTAGGTGGACACCCCTCTTGCGCGGACGTTTTCTCTTCAACCATTTTTTTGGTTACATTTTTCGGAACAATTTTTCCTCTCTTGGATGGACTTCGTATTAACCAGACGGGGACAATAAATTTTTAATTTGTGAATTGTGAAAAAACGACTCTCGAGACTTACGATTAAAATATACTATTAATATTATTTTTCTTCCATGCAACGCGACATCAGGGTGTTATTCAAAATTTAATTTCGAAGTTTGCTTGTTAAACATACTATCTTGGCAAGTATTGAGACATATTCGGCAAATAAACCACTATAACGTCTTGGAGGCTATACATTTCATAACAGCCGCCTGGCTTACGGTGCACCCGGAAACAATAAAAAATTGTTTTAAAAATGCTGGGTTTGACAAAGCAACACTGGCCGACCCATTTGGTGAATCTTATTACGATTGTTAAGAATTTCTCGCAATAGACAGTGATATGGCGACAGATAGTCCAGAGCATGACATTGACATTGATACAATAGACGTAAATGACGACAGCAATGCTGCGGATACTGAACATACTGCGTATATCTGAAGGTTAATTTAAGGTACACTCAAATAAAACCGCGTTAATATCCATTAAAATAATAATTGAAAGCAACTTTTAAGAAATGATTACATTGCACATTCGAACATTAAAAAAATTTAGAACCTCATACGCAAAATAGACTTTTTGAAGAGAAAGCAAGCGCGTGCACCGAAATGGCTCAGCACCTGGCTAACCATATGCAGAATATGTCGGAAATACGTAATAGAGAGTCTAGCACCGAACGTTCGCAGAGGCTCACTGCTGCGGCACAGAGACAACGAACATCTAGAATACGCAATCGAAGTGCACCTCACATTAATAGATCAGTTTTCAAAGAATATAATCGTGGACTGGTGGTATCTTTGTAAGATTTCTATGTTTGAATTACTTGCAGTTCCCCATAGCTGCATAGCGTATGTCCATACGGGTTTAAGAAGAGCCCTGTAAAGACGAACTTTGTTCTCAGGTTCTCAAGGCTTAGTTGCGAACGTGGTCCTAAAAGCCAGTTCCTTTTTTTTTTATTTTTCGCTTTAAGCTGCATCTGCTTCGATTTTATATGGAGCTTCCATGTGAATCTTCGGTACATGTACACTCCGAAGTATTTCAGGGATTCATTAGCTGGTATAGTGGAGCCATTTAGTATTACTGGCGGGCCGTTTCCTTGCCTTAACGAAAAAGTCACTTGGAACGATTTTTGCGCGTTGACTGCTATTATCCACATAGTCAACCACTTTTCGATCAAACAGAGTTCCTCTTGCACGTACTGTGATGCGACTGCTGGAGTTGTGCTACTAGCAATGATGGCAGTATCATCAGCATATGTTGTTACTCGACTTATGGGACGGTATGATGATGTGCAAACTTCCGGTTTATTTGGTTTAAGCAGCAGAATCATCACGGCGAATTTCAATTATTGCTTGTGCTGCAATCCTCAAATGATGGTTGCAAGTATATCCAATATTCTGGCATATCTAGCTTTAAATTGAATCGCATGAATTTAGTATTTAGCTTTGATTCTAAATAGTGGTTTTTTATATAGATACATACATATTAATAAAATTGGTATGAAGATTTTATTTAATCAGTTCCAAATCGAGACCCAACTGAGTTCCATATTGTAAAAGTTTTGCAAAATTAGTACTTTAAATCGCTTGTGACGAGTTGTAAAACTTTGGTTTGACATTGATTAATATTCTTCTGCACTAAAATATGCATTAATAAGGTTTATCATGCATTTACAGTACGTCTAGCTAAAACTATCACAAGTCATAAAAACGCTACGACCACGAATTATTGTTTCACTAACTGATAAGCGCTTACAGTGTGCCTTACTTTGAAGTGAGATGCGCTCCCAAGCATAGGAAAATTCAGACTACCACTAAGATAAGATTGATGTTGGCATGGCCATATTTTGTATGCGATGCCATATTTTTTATACCCTGTGCCCTGGAGCACCATAAAATGTATTATTTGAGTACGAAATTCGGCACATAATACATACAAAATCTGCTACACAAAAATCTATGAAATGCGCGGCAACACACAGACAGACATGTCTAGATCGACTCGTCTCATTCAGCTGATCAAGAATATATGTATATGGCCTTTATGGCCTTTTGTTTTAATGTTTTACAAACTTTCAGACAAATATGATACCATGGTATAAAAATAGGGCATCGAATGTACTTTTTGACTGTAGACTAGTGCAATTGACTTCCAGCCAGCTAAAATACATCAGTATATCTATCTATAAAACTCCAAAGTGAGGGCTACTCCTCATAGTGGTTTTGGATGGTAATTTTTTTAACTTTATCTGCATTCATTACTTTATATCTATGTTTTAACTCTATATTTTAAAGTCTCTGATATATCGAGGTTAATACGGACAGCCAGACAGACAGACAATTAACATGGACCGACATTTACCATGACTCCTTTGAAATGTAATATACCCTTTAATGGGTAAGGATAGGTAAATGTAGTTGTGGCAGCGGGAAGGGGTAGCACTTAAGGTAGAGGGATGAAATGTTGTATACATGTTAATGGGATCGAAGTGGGCAGGGAGAAGGGAATGTAGTGCTAGGGGCAGGGGAATGGGTGCAGCGTAAAGGGGGGTAGCCGAAGGGGTGAAAGGGGGAATTGGAAGATGGGTAGGGGAATGGGTGGTTTTGTAAGGGGCCATGAGGAAGGAGGGACAGGGGAGGGAGTGGCAGATTAAAGAAGAGTCAGGTGGAGAGGCAGAAACGCGCCGGGTACCAGCTAAAGGCCATAAAGGCCATATACATATATTCTTGATCAGCTGAATGAGACGAGTCGATCTAGACATGTCTGTCTGTGTGTTGCCGCGCATTTCATTTGTATCACGCTTATGCAGGTTTATTTTGTTTCTAGCCGCTACACAAACCCACTATTTTTGTATGTAAAACTTACTTATTACAGTGGATATCAATTTGAAATTTGGAAAGTATGCTTGACATATACATATATCAGTAGGTTTCACCCGTCCACTTTTAGGGATAGCATTCTTACAACACACTTTTGGGTTTTTGTATGAAAAACAACAAATTATATAATTGTAAACAAACTTGAAACTGGATATGATGGCCTCAACTTCACTGAAGTAGTTAACATTTTGCGAAACTCATAAATATTCTTAAAAAATCTTTTCATGGCGACGTTTTCCTGGTATGACATTTTTTATCTTTTCTGGAAGGCAAGTCGTCTGTTCTTAAGTCAAGATTAAGATATAAGGAAAACGAAAAAAGAAATGGTTTAAATTTGAACCTGAGCTTCTTATATATGGAGCTTCTTATACGCTTTGTATTGTATAAGGTGAAAATTCAAGAACAACAAAAAAGTCAAATTTTAGTATTATATATACGAAAAATCACTTCTTATAGGAACCTATCCATAGATTTTTGTGTAGCAGATTTTGTATGTATTATGTGCCGATTTCGTACTCAAATAATACATTTTATGGTGCTCCAGGGCACAGGGTATAAAAAATATGGCATCGCATACAAAATATGGCCATGCCAACATCAATCTTATCTTAGTGGTAGTCTGAATTTTCCTATGCTTGGGAGCGCATCTCACTTCAAAGTAAGGCACACTGTAAGCGCTTATCAGTTAGTGAAACAATAATTCGTGGTCGTAGCGTTTTTATGACTTGTGATAGTTTTAGCTAGACGTACTGTAAATGCATGATAAACCTTATTAATGCATATTTTAGTGCAGAAGAATATTAATCAATGTCAAACCAAAGTTTTACAACTCGTCACAAGCGATTTAAAGTACTAATTTTGCAAAACTTTTACAATATGGAACTCAGTTGGGTCTCGATTTGGAACTGATTAAATAAAATCTTCATACCAATTTTATTAATATGTATGTATCTATATAAAAAACCACTATTTAGAATCAAAGCTAAATACTAAATTCATGCGATTCAATTTAAAGCTAGATATGCCAGAATATTGGATATACTTGCAACCATCATTTGAGGATTGCAGCACAAGCAATAATTGAAATTCGCCGTGATGATTCTGCTGCTTAAACCAAATAAACCGGAAGTTTGCACATCATCATACCGTCCCATAAGTCGAGTAACAACATATGCTGATGATACTGCCATCATTGCTAGTAGCACAACTCCAGCAGTCGCATCACAGTACGTGCAAGAGGAACTCTGTTTGATCGAAAAGTGGTTGACTATGTGGATAATAGCAGTCAACGCGCAAAAATCGTTCCAAGTGACTTTTTCGTTAAGGCAAGGAAACGGCCCGCCAGTAATACTAAATGGCTCCACTATACCAGCTAATGAATCCCTGAAATACTTCGGAGTGTACATGTACCGAAGATTCACATGGAAGCTCCATATAAAATCGAAGCAGATGCAGCTTAAAGCGAAAAATAAAAAAAAAAGGAACTGGCTTTTAGGACCACGTTCGCAACTAAGCCTTGAGAACCTGAGAACAAAGTTCGTCTTTACAGGGCTCTTCTTAAACCCGTATGGACATACGCTATGCAGCTATGGGGAACTGCAAGTAATTCAAACATAGAAATCTTACAAAGATACCACCAGTCCACGATTATATTCTTTGAAAACTGATCTATTAATGTGAGGTGCACTTCGATTGCGTATTCTAGATGTTCGTTGTCTCTGTGCCGCAGCAGTGAGCCTCTGCGAACGTTCGGTGCTAGACTCTCTATTACGTATTTCCGACATATTCTGCATATGGTTAGCCAGGTGCTGAGCCATTTCGGTGCACGCGCTTGCTTTCTCTTCAAAAAGTCTATTTTCCGTATGAGGTTCTAAATTTTTTTAATGTTCGAATGTGCAATGTAATCATTTCTTAAAAGTTACTTTCAATTATTATTTTAATGGATATTAACGCGGTTTTATTTGAGTGTTCCTTAAATTAACCTTCAGATATACGCAGTATGTTCAGTATCCGCAATGTCAATGTCATGCTCTGGACTATCTGTCGCCATATCACTGTCTATTGCGAGAAATTCTTAACAATCGTAATAAGATTCACCAAATGGGTCGGCCAGTGTTGCTTTGTCAAACCCAGCATTTTTAAAACAATTTTTTATTGTTTCCGGGTGCACCGTAAGCCAGGCGGCTGTTATGAAATGTATAGCCTCCAAGACGTTATAGTGGTTTATTTGCCGAATATGTCTCAATACTTGCCAAGATAGTATGTTTAACAAGCAAACTTCGAAATTAAATTTTGAATAACACCCTGATGTCGCGTTGCATGGAAGAAAAATAATATTAATAGTATATTTTAATCGTAAGTCTCGAGAGTCGTTTTTTCACAATTCACAAATTAAAAATTTATTGTCCCCGTCTGGTTAATACGAAGTCCATCCAAGAGAGGAAAAATTGTTCCGAAAAATGTAACCAAAAAAATGGTTGAAGAGAAAACGTCCGCGCAAGAGGGGTGTCCGCCTAATAGGAGATTTTTCACTGTTTCTTGTGGATGGACATAAGTATGGTAATAGAAGTGAATACTTATAAACAAACAGTTTTGGTCGGTGAAGTCGAACTCGTCTGTTTTGGGTAGATTAAATAAATCAAATTGTCCAAACTAAAAGTGGATAAATTAAATCCATTATTCAATTAAGAACTCATTAATTAATTCTACTATAACAAGTAATTTTTTTCGGTTATTCATTTATTTAACTTTGTTTTCCAGTCCAAAGCGATTGTTCGAATTGAATAATAAGTTAATATTTCTACTCTTATAAATTTCATGCCATTTCAAGTCATTGTTATATATGGACAGACACCAAACAAGTTACTCATGCAGTACTCTAATTTATGTACTGCCAAGAAAGGAAATTGGTTGTTAAACTTCCACATTTATTACCATAAATTGGTACATTCATTTACAATATAAAAAAATGGTTATGTTTTATACCCTGTAGCATAGTGTAGAAGGGTCTATTAAGTTGGAGAAGGTAGGCTTTCGGCACTTTTACGCGTTGAAAAATAATTACCAATTCGTACTATTGACCTGACGTTTGTGTTTTTGGTATTGTTAATTGTTTCGTTGTCTTACGAGTCTTCTTCAAGAGTTTGCAGCAACAGATTTGTATTGTCTATTGGAGAGGCCATCTCGTTTGCAAATGTTGTCAACCCAAGAGTATGAGTTTGGCTCAAATTCCGAGGAATCAGATGGAGAAAACACGGAATGTTCAGGCAATAGAGGCTAGTAATGTTCTGATAAAAATTTTTGAGAACTACAATTGTCCAGGTATTTCAAGGCCAGACAAACTACAAATGCATCGCATACAATCTAATTTACTTAAAGAGCAATCAAAAGATAAAAGACAGACTATTTTAAGCGAATTCTTTAAACAAATGTTAAAAATAAATAAAAATATTAAAATTTTTGAATGTTTATATGTGACCTTCTTTTAACCGAAATTTTGTAAAAAAATTAAATAGCATAAGCACGTTCTCCGCGAATGCGACGAGCCAGTTGCATGTCCTTTGGCATAATGGTCACACGCTTGGCATGAATAGCGCACAAATTGGTGTCCTCAAATAGACGGACCAAATAGGCCTCCGCTGCTTCCTGTTGAAACATATGGAACCAAAAAAGAAATAACATTAAATAATCTTTTATTTACGTCTAGAAAAGAAAAGTAGTAAGTGATTTACCTGCAACGCAGCTATTGCTGCGGATTGAAAACGTAATTCAGATATAAAATCCTGTGCTATTTCACGCACAAAGCGCTGGAAAGGCACCTTCCGGATTAACAACTCTGTCGACTTCTGGTAGCGACGAATTTCCCGTAGAGCGACAGTGCCCGGGCGATAGCGATGAGGCATTTTTACTCCACCATAGCCTTGGCTGCGGTCAGCCTTGCTTGCCACCTGCTTTTGTGGCGCTTTGCCACCGGTTGTTTTACGGGCAAATGTTTTTCTCCTGGCCATTTTAGCTGCTATAAAACATGAAAATGATTAATTTTATAATAAATTTATTTAAATTGTTGTTTCAGAAATTAAAAATTAATTTTGATGCTTTAAAAACCTTTAAACAAACTGATAATACTTCTCATGGGATCGAGCACAAACCATTAAATTCTACATAAAAATTTTTGGTAGTAAGAATGAGGGGAGAGGAGACAGACACAGGCAAAACAATATACATACTCAAGCATACTGCGCTTGTTTAATTCCGCTTATACTTATTATAAATTGAAATCTTCGTAAACAATTTGTTTTTCTTTTTACATGTACATATATTCTATTACATATGCGCACAGTGCTTGCATTGGTTTGTTTGGTCAAAGTAAATGTTTATAAACGCCTTTTCGAATGCTTTAATAGAAAGAGACAGAAATTGATGGACGCGCCATTATGAAAATTGTTATTAAAAAAAATGCGTACTACTATGGTCGCTGCAGGAGCACAATAATTGAAAGCACTGATACGCTTTATATGCAAATTTTCCAGCACTAATTTGAATTTCACAATTAGATTCTGCGATAGTTTTCACTAATAAAACATTAATACGGAGCGGAGCTATAGCGAAAGTTTTCGTTGCTTTTTCAACAAAATGGCGTAAAAGCCGAAGTAGTCGCTCATAACTCGGCTGCTTAGAGTAAAAGCAATGCGCACTGGAGTTCAATATATGTATATATATACATATGTATATGTACATATTTGTGTGTATTAGATGAACTAACGACGCAGGCGCACACACAAATACATTCATGAGTCACATAAGCAAGCGCAAAAAAAAAAAAAAGACAAATGCAAATGCAAAGCAAAAACGACTAAATTAAAAATAGCGCAAATGATTTGTTATACACTTTTTTCACAATATTTATTTTCAAAAAAAAAAGGCATACATACATATATGGATGTATGTACATATGTATGTTATGGATGCACTATTTCAATTTTCGTCCGTTCAATTAATGGACGCCATTTTGAAAATTGATACATTTATTAAAAAAATACGCACTATTATTACCTGCTGCAGGAGCAGAATAGTTGAAAGCACTATATGCAAATTTTCCAGCACTAATTTAAATTTCACAATTAGATTAAACGGCAAATTATATTTAATTAAAATGAATAGTTTGCAAAAATAAAATGTTATTGATGTTAGCTTAAGCAAAACACAACTCGCTTGACACAGATCCGTGGATGTAATGGGAGAACATTACTAATACGATCAGACAGCTTGCTCGTATTAGCATGGTGCGCGGCGTTCCTTGGGTAGGAGAAAAGGGAGAAATAAAGATTGCGTTTGATAATGTGCGTAACAAATGAGAGTAAAAAGAGAACGGTAGCAAAAGTGACATGCCGAGAGAAACCAATGCGTACTGGCTGCTTGCGGGGAGGTAGCCGCATGTTTCGTTTTTCTCTTTCTTTTCGTACTATGGTTGTATTTGCTTCAAAAGTGGTGCCTGCATAACGGTTAGCTTGAATTAAATTGTTTTGAATAAACCTAATAAAAATGAGTGCAGATATTTAGCTTTTATGACAGACATATCGCAACATTTGAATGTCTTAAGCTTAGCTTTAATGGGGCGAAATAAAATTATTTCAAGCATGAGCAATGAAATCGATGCATTTCGACTAAAACTTGCACTTTGGAAAAGACAAATAAGATACAACGATTTCCACTTTTTTCGCTGTCATCAGAAGCTTTTTGACTAAATGTGCCCAAATATAGTGCTGAAATCGATGAACTTGAAAACCAATTTGAAGAAAGATTTCTGGATTTACGGCCATTAAAGCAAAAATTGGAAATATTTGTGTCAACTTTCGCAGTAGATCCTCATATTGCACCACATGATTGCAAGCAGTCAGAGTGCATTGTTGATTTTTATAAACGGCTTTGCCCCATAAAATATTCTAACATACGTACATTTGCAGCCAACATTGTTGCAATGTTTGGCAGCACATACTCATGTGCTTGTCTTTCGTTAGCAAATGATATAGAGCCAAATGTAGATGCTATCCTTTCGGATAACAATACTTAATTTTTTTAATTTGCTAACGAAAGACAATTATTACTGTTTTACTTTTTTCTTCCATTATGTATTACAAAAAAACAAAAATAATAATATAAAAAAAATATATGTTAACAAAAATAATCAATTAAAAGTTACTCAGTATTTGCATTGATTTGCCCCATAGTGCCATGGATTTTAAACTCACACATGCACTCGTATGACGCTCTCAGTTCTCGAGCTCATTGCCTATACATACGAGTAAGTTCCCTTTAGCCGCACAACACCCCTTGCCAAACTACTCATTACCCGCTGGCGAGTTTGCGAGCTCTCTTCTTGAGTATCACTACCTTAGCCAATGTAAACTAGTGTATTCGCTCTCTTGTCGGATCCTTGTATTCTGAAAACGTTAAGTGCGAGCGTAACGGCGAGAAATGGAGGCATTTCTTTTAGATGTGTGTATAAATGTAAAATGCATGTGGGAAATAATATAATTGTGTGTGTGTATTAAAGGCCTGTTCCCAAACGTACTCAAAACGTATGCATTACTTCGAACGAATAAAGAAGTATAGTATACTTTTTTTTTGTAATGGATACTTATAAGCAAACTCGTGGAACTCGTCTATGTGTTTGGCAGATTAAATAAATCAAATTATCCAAACTAAAAGAAGATAATTTAAATCTATTGTGCATAAATTAAATCTATAAATTAAATCTATAAAGTAACTCGCGGTAACTTGAACTTTTTCTTTTCAGTTATTACAATTTTTTAAATCATTCAAACCATTAAAGCAAGTTTGGATAGTAACCGTGCGAAAAGTTACGATACTCTATACGGATTGAGTATAAGTGAATATTTTTACATATAAATTTTATGCGAGACGAGTAGTTATCTACGGATAGACAGCGAACAAGTTAGTCATGCAGTACTCTAATGTATACATATACTGCCAAGAAAGGAAATTGGTTATTTAATATCGCATATTTATTGCCATAAATTGGTACATTCATTATACAGGGTGTCTAAAAAGAAAGTTCACATTTGATTTGCTGATTGCGTGAACGCAACTATTCCGAAGGGAGTGGGGGGTATGTCAATCAGTAGTCTAGCTTTTGGGAACTTAGTCGCTATGGAGCGTTTCTCGGGAGCGGACCGTGCGTTGTGCGTACGTGAGTTTTACAAAAACGGTAATTCAGCGACTGAACAACGCGTAGAAAATTCTGCAGTAGTCAACATGTTCGTCATTTAAATGATCCGCCAAGCCCTCGACTCATTGGAAAATGGGTCGAGAAGTTTGAAGAGACCGGTTCAACGCTGGAAAAATCAAAATCCGGGCGTCCAAGGTCTTCGAGAACGTTCGAAAACGTAGACTAGTGTTACTCAGTCTGTTCGTGACAACTCGGACCTTTCGATTCGGAAGCGTGTTGTTGCTTTAAACGTGCATAGATCATCATTGTTCCGCATTTTTAGCAACTTCACATACGTCCAACAGGTCTCTACCACGAGTTCATGAAATTTTTCCTGGCAAATTGATTTCCAGGAGAGATGACATATATTGGCCTCCACTAAGTCCCGATTTAACCCCTATGGACTTTTTCCTGTGGGGTTACGTCAAATCTAAAGTCTACGGAAACAAACCGACTTCCCTGGCACAATTAAAAGAAAATATCCGTCACGAAATGTCATCACGGAGAATACCTGCCGAGCCGTCATAGGAAATTTTAGTGCTCGATTAAATGAATGCCGTGAACGCAACGGTTTACATTTGGACAATATCATTTTTAAGAAATAAATTCACAAAGTGTGTATTTTAATATGTAATAAACATTTTTTCAATAAACTACTTGCTTTTTTTTATCAATTTTTTAAATGTGAACTTTCTTTTGAGATAATATAAAAATAAAGTCAAATTATACCGCGGGTCCCAAATCTCGCAAGAATTTTTTTTATATATACTATCAACAAGGCACGTAAACGCAATTTTTATCTCGCGATTTGCTGAGTCCGTAGACGTCACCGAGTTTGTTAAATCTAACTGCAACCTTTCCTCTACAAATATTGGTGTTCAAAAATTCAACTTTAATTACACCAGAGATATAGGCTCATTCAAGCTTAGCGTACCCCAAGAGCTCTTTGACATCATCTGTAGTGGAACTCACAGAATACTCTGCCGAAAAAAAGAACAGCAACATTGCGTCGGAGCGTAGACTTGTCGCGACAACCTGCCGGAACTTCATTAGTATCAAATTCTTTAAACTAATTTCACCTGTTATTATTAATTGGAATAATCAGAATGTAAGAGGCCTGAAGAGTAATATAATTGATTTATATCTAAGAAGTACTGCTATCACAATGTCGATGTTGTTATATTTACAGAAACTTGGTTAGAGCCACATATTTTAAACTCTGAAATATTTTCTGATAGTTTCACAACAGATCGTAGCTCCTTGTATTAGGTGATTTTAATTTGAAAAGTGTATTTTGGATCAGCTGTAGTGATTCGTTTTCAATGATTCCGTCAGTGTAATTTGAGTTCTGTGATTCTTTAGCTAATTTATCATTACACCAAATCAACAATATTAACAATTGTTCCCATATATTGTTAAACCTAATTTTCTATTGACAGTGCTTCTATTTCGTGTATCTTTTTCCCATATGTATTCCCACTGAAGCTCATTGCATATATGTATGTATAAATCGTCGCTGTTCGAGCTTAATCATCTTCTATGTAGTACTGATTGGTCATGTTTATTTATTTGTTACAACATTGATAGTTCTTGTGATTTGTTTTACAGTGTTCTTTCAAGTTATTTTGATGAATGTTTCCCTACATTTTCACTGAGGTGCTCTTCGAAGTCTCCGCGGTTTACAAAGCAACTTTGTTTATTAAAAAATATCAAATCATTCTATACGCAAACTATAGCTGTCCCTTGTAGTCTTAGAGATAGTCTCTTAAAGCACTTAATCTCCCTAAAACTATGTTACTCTCCTGGCCCTGATAATGTTCCTTCTAGTGTACTTAAATTATGTGCCGATTCATTGTGCTATTCCTTGATACACTTATTGCAACTGTCTCTAATAGAATCAAAAGTGGCAGCGATTTGGAAGGAATCATTCATAATTCCTTTGCACAAAAAAGATAGCAAATCTGATATCTATCTAATTATAGAGGTATTACTAAGCTTTGTGCAATTCCGAAAGTTTCGACTTCAACTCAGCATGGCTTTTTAAAAAGTAGATCTGTTTCCACTAACCTTCTTGAACTCACATCCATTGTAAGGTTTACAAAAATGTATGTCATCTACACAGATTTTAGTAAGGCATTTGATTGTCTAAATTATCAACTGTGTTGCATAAAAAGCTGAGCTGTTTTGGTTTCCCATTGTCCTTGCTAAAATGGATTTAATCCTACTTAGAGAGTCTCGCACACAACGTGTTTCATTTTTGCATACACATTCTTAGAAAATTTATGTCTTATATGGTGTACCTCAAAATAACCTTTACTTTTTGTCTTATTTATAAATCATCTTCCTGATGTTTTATTTCATTGTAATACATTGATGTATGCAGATGATGTAAAATTATGTTTGTCATTTACTGACTCTGCTGATCATGATTTATTACAGGCTCCTCAATGCGTTGCACAACTGGTGTCAATATAATTGTTTAATTTAGAACAGATGTAAATGCAAGGTAATGATATTTTGGCGTAGAAAACCTTTAAATACTGTATACTTTATTAACAAATCTGCAGTAGAGCGAGTTTCGTTATTCTGTGATCTAGGTGTTCTTTTTTATGCTAAACTTGCTTTCATTGCTCACATAGATTTTATATTGAACAAATCTATGGGTTTATTAGGATTTATTAAACGATGGTCAAAAGAGTTTGGTGATCCTTATCTAACTAAGCTACAATTTGCTTCTTTGGTTCGCCGTATTCTTGCGTACGCCTCTTGTTTATGGAGCCCACAATAAAGTGTCCACAAGGCACATTTAGAATCTGTTCAGAAAGAATTGCTTCTATTTGCCTTGCGTAACTTACAATGGAACCCTTATGATAATTTACCTTTTTATATTCAATAACTAATAACGACTTTACGAAAAAGTACTGCTTATTATTAATTATTAGAAGAAAAAGAAATTTTTTTTTTTGGTTTTTCAAGGAAAAAAAATTTTTTTTTTTTATAATTTATGTGTTTATCGTTATTTTTGTTGTTGTCCATTATTGTATATTAATAAGTATAACATATGCTTTTACGTTACTTTTTCGTTTTGCTCATTGAATGTTAGGGGTTTGTGCATTATTCCATCTTTATTTCACATTGAAGTACACCAAAATGAACATTGTCATGCTAAAATCACACTAATACAGATTTCTAGATATAGTATTAGTATGTAATTAGTCAGCAAACGTATTTTAAAATGTTGTAAAAAAATTAAATAGCATAAGCACGTTCTCCGCGAATGCGACGAGCCAGTTGCATGTCCTTTGGCATAATGGTCACACGCTTGGCATGAATAGCGCACAAATTGGTGTCCTCAAATAGACGGACCAAATAGGCCTCCGCTGCTTCCTGTTGAAACATATGGAACCAAAAAAGAAATAACATTAAATAATCTTTTATTTACGTCTAGAAAAGAAAAGTAGTAAGTGATTTACCTGCAACGCAGCTATTGCTGCGGATTGAAAACGTAATTCAGATATAAAATCCTGTGCTATTTCACGCACAAAGCGCTGGAAAGGCACCTTCCGGATTAACAACTCTGTCGACTTCTGGTAGCGACGAATTTCCCGTAGAGCGACAGTGCCCGGGCGATAGCGATGAGGCATTTTTACTCCACCATAGCCTTGGCTGCGGTCAGCCTTGCTTGCCACCTGCTTTTGTGGCGCTTTGCCACCGGTTGTTTTACGGGCAAATGTTTTTCTCCTGGCCATTTTAGCTGCTATAAAACATGAAAATGATTAATTTTATAATAAATTTATTTAAATTGTTGTTTCAGAAATTAAAAATTAATTTTGATGCTTTAAAAACCTTTAAACAAACTGATAATACTTCTCATGGGATCGAGCACAAACCATTAAATTCTACATAAAAATTTTTGGTAGTAAGAATGAGGGGAGAGGAGACAGACACAGGCAAAACAATATACATACTCAAGCATACTGCGCTTGTTTAATTCCGCTTATACTTATTATAAATTGAAATCTTCGTAAACAATTTGTTTTTCTTTTTACATGTACATATATTCTATTACATATGCGCACAGTGCTTGCATTGGTTTGTTTGGTCAAAGTAAATGTTTATAAACGCCTTTTCGAATGCTTTAATAGAAAGAGACAGAAATTGATGGACGCGCCATTATGAAAATTGTTATTAAAAAAAATGCGTACTACTATTGTCGCTGCAGGAGCACAATAATTGAAAGCACTGATACGCTTTATATGCAAATTTTCCAGCACTAATTTGAATTTCACAATTAGATTCTGCGATAGTTTTCACTAATAAAACATTAATACGGAGCGGAGCTATAGAGAAAGTTTTCGTTGCTTTTTCAACAAAATGGCGTAAAAGCCGAAGTAGTCGCTCATAACTCGGCTGCTTAGAGTAAAAGCAATGCGCACTGGAGTTCAATATATGTATATATATACATATGTATATGTACATATTTGTGTGTATTAGATGAACTAACGACGCAGGCGCACACACAAATACATTCATGAGTCACATAAGCAAGCGCAAAAAAAAAAAAAAGACAAATGCAAATGCAAAGCAAAAACGACTAAATTAAAAATAGCGCAAATGATTTGTTATACACTTTTTTCACAATATTTATTTTCAAAAAAAAAAGGCATACATACATATATGGATGTATGTACATATGTATGTTATGGATGCACTATTTCAATTTTCGTCCGTTCAATTAATGGACGCCATTTTGAAAATTGATACATTTATTAAAAAAATACGCACTATTATTACCTGCTGCAGGAGCAGAATAGTTGAAAGCACTATATGCAAATTTTCCAGCACTAATTTAAATTTCACAATTAGATTAAACGGCAAATTATATTTAATTAAAACGAATAGTTTGCAAAAATAAAATGTTATTGATGTTAGCTTAAGCAAAACACAACTCGCTTGACACAGATCCGTGGACATAATGGGAGAACATTACTAATACGATCAGACAGCTTGCTCGTATTAGCATGGTGCGCGGCGTGCCTTGGGTAGGAGAAAAGGGAGAAATAAAGATTGCGTTTGATAATGTGCGTAACAAATGAGAGTAAAAAGAGAACGGTAGCAAAAGGGACATGCTTCGGCTCGTGTCTGTGTGAAAAGCCGACTGACTTCGGGCCCCCGGTGCGACGGACACTGACCACACTTTTAGAGAAACCAATGCGTACTGCCTGCTTGCGGGGAGGTAGCCGCATGTTTCGTTTTTCTCTTTCTTTTTCTCTTTCTTTTCGTACTATGGTTGTATTTGCTTCAAAAGTGGTGCCTGCATAACGGTTAGCTTGAATTAAATTGTTTTGAATAAACCTAATAAAAATGAGTGCAGATATTTAGCTTTTATGACAGACATATCGCAACATTTGAATGTCTTAAGCTTAGCTTTAATGGGGCGAAATAAAATTATTTCAAGCATGAGCAATGAAATCGATGCATTTCGACTAAAACTTGCACTTTGGAAAAGACAAATAAGATACAACGATTTCCACTTTTTTCGCTGTCATCAGAAGCTTTTTGACTAAATGTGCCCAAATATAGTGCTGAAATCGATGAACTTGAAAACCAATTTGAAGAAAGATTTCTGGATTTACGGCCATTAAAGCAAAAATTGGAAATATTTGTGTCCACTTTCGCAGTAGATCCTCATATTGCACCCCATGATTGCAAGCAGTCAGAGTGCATTGTTGATTTTTATAAACG
>JAWNNQ010000503.1:0-36681 GCA_035044765.1 Leucophenga montana
TATGATTTGCCACTTTTGTTATTTACTGAAGTGAAGGAAATAGCTGAATTATATTGACATTTTATGTATACGTTTAGATAAAAAGTACGTTTAGGAAAAAGTATTTGTTCAAACTTTAGACATTTTTGGAATCATTTTTTTTTCAGGTTTTAATTAATTATAACAGCATTTTTTTACCCATTTTAATCATCTACACTGAAATAGGAAAATGACTTTAATGTATCGAATGAGAAGTAAGAGGAATTATTGCTGTTGTATTTAAAAAAAAAAAAAATTCTTGGAGATCGTGAGTTAGGTCTATTTTACTTATTTGGTTACGCTGAATTTAGTGTTGATAACCGTTTTGCTAGGTTAGCGGACGTCTCCAAACAAAATTTTAATTTGAAAGTTTTTTTTTTTTTTGCCAAAAACTGGAAATTTATAACATTTTGGCACGTATCTCCGAAACTACTAGTATAGATAGGGAAAATGTAGTCATGTACAAAATCAAAGTAATTTGCAAGCCGTAGGAGGATATGGCCGGGAACCATTCACCCTATTTTTATGAAAAACGTTTTTATTGCAGTCAATATCAACTTGAAATTTTATATCGTGGCTGTCTATGGACGAACGTTTCACATAAATATCAAGGGAGGTGTCACTCTCACTTTTATTGGTAGCCGCCATACTAACCCACCGCTCACTTTTGGGTTTTTGGGTTTGTAAAAAATTTTAATTTTATATATAATATGGTTCTTATGGTCGGACGCTTTACATATATGTAAGTGTATGAATGGGTGTGCTCATTTTTAAGGGGTTGCCCACCCCAATTTTGGGAGTTTGCATGAAAAACTTTTTCATTACAGGCAAAATCAATTTAAGATTTGATGTGGTGGCTTTTTATGAACGAGCGCCTCACATAATTATCAAGGGGCAAACATTGCCCACTTTTAGGAGTAGCATTCAACAAAATTTATAATCACGCGTTTAGGTTGTTAGGTTTTACAATTATTTTTCTTTTTTATAGCTGCTAATTACACAACATGAAGTTAACAGTTTTTGCTTGTTTTTATATTTTTCTACGCTTACACTATTTGACAAAACTATTTGACAAGTAGTGTAAGTACCGCCTGAAATATCGAAAGGTGTAATTGTGTTTACCGTTTGTTGTGCTTACCGTTTTCGTTGAGTTTGACTGAAACGAAGAAGAAAACCGAGTCAGCGTCGTCAGAGCAGTTGAACTATTTGCCGACGAAAGTTTAATAATGGAAGATCTTACGGGAAATACAACATGGCCGGAAATTGTCGAGAGATATAATGAAATTGGAAATAATTTTGTTGAAATGTTCTACAATGCTGTCGACAACGATCGCAATGTAAGTGGATCATGCAGTAACATGAACTCTTCGCTTTGCATTAAATTTGCGCTGCATTCATTGCATGAAAGTGCATATTAAGTTTGTGCAAGTGTATGTAACAGCTAAAAGTATACATACATACATACATTGTTATACAATAATATGTACATATGTATACTTTTAGCTGCTAAAGTCAAGCCTGAGACTTCTGACAAGCGTATTAATGCTTCGGTTCAACTGAAGTTAACGTTTTTTTTTTTGTTTCTTCTCGTTTTTAACAAATTTTATTTTCTCTTTAATGTATTTATCTTTTTCGTTTATAATTTTCTCGCCAACGCCATCGCCAACTCAAAAGAATGTGGGTAATTTTTATGCGGAAGAGGCGTGGCTCTTGTATGATTACTGTCATGTAGAGGGCCGCAACAATATACAAAACTTTTATAATGGATTACCATCATCAGAGCACTCTGCAGTTATGGCGGAATCCACACCGGAACTGCACTTTATCAATCCTACAACTGAGCAGATTGCAATCACGATTGAGACCAGTGGCTATATCAGAAAGGATAACAGATACTTTTCACAGAAATACGATAAGATAACTACAATAAGTCCCCACAATGGACATTGGTACATAACATCTGATTGTTTTTTGCTAGCAGAACTACCTTTACATTCAGAAGATCTATAAAGTATCAAAATAAATCAAAAAATGTATTTAAAACATCCGGCAGAACTGGTACTTACCTATATGTAATTGATAAATTTATGTAAAATTAGAAAGATAACATTGCATGAAAGTCATTATCTGAAAACGGTTGAATCGGTCGAAATTTCAATATCTAAAACAAAAATGATCTGTTAATCGTACATACTTATAAGGATTATGTAGCAAATCTGATAAAACTTAAATCAATTACGATTATACCAAATAATGATTTTATTTCTTTTTCATTTATTTGGTTTTTGTGGGTTTTGTTTAATATTTAATACGATTTTGTTCTCCGAAATAGTAATCTATGAGGTGTCCGAATAAGCTTTGCTTTAGCTACAACTTTGGCCCATATTTGAGGCAGCATAAGGATACATCGTTTAAGGCGAACCAAGAGACGACCCAATTTTTGGCTTCTTCGTTGGAAGTGAAGAGCTGCTCAGCCAGGCTATGAGTCATCGACCAAAACAACTAGTAGTCGGAAGTAGCAATGTCGGCGGGTGGAGTAGAACATACTATTGAAGCGCCTCCAAAGTAACATGTGGCCGAGTGTTGTCGTGCTGAAAGATCACCAAATTATGTCTTTTGGCATATTGGCGGCGTTTGAGCTTCAATGCTCGGCTCATTAGAATCAACTGTTGCTTGTAACGTTCCCCAGTGATGGTTTTGTTATGCTGGAATAGCTCATAGTAGATCATATCGAGCTGATCGCACCAGATGCCGCACATTAGCTTCTTGCCATGAATATTCGGTTTGGTCGTTGAAGTTATAAAGTATCAAAATGGTCGGGTTTACCCCACGATTTTCTGCGCTTTGGATTGTCGTAGTTGATTCAAAAAGCCTATGCAAAAAGCGCTTCCGATTTTGCCTTTGCACGTGAAAAAATGGCGTTCGACATCTCTTGGCTTGAGTTCATATGGAACCCGATTTCTTTGTTTTTTTTTTTCACCATACCCATGACCCTGAGAGAGTTTAAAATCGCTTGTTTAATCACTCCCAAGATTTCAGCGTGCTCCTCTTGAGTTTGGCATGAATCTACGTTCAGAAACGCCTCCAACTCAGCGTATACAATCTTTACTGGCCTCTTCACTGGTTCTTTGTCACTAGTGTGAAAATCGCCACGTCGTAACCAGGACTCATTTGTTTTTATTGATGAAATTCCACAATCCCTCAATTATTTATTCTTATTTGTACACGCAATATATTCGTAATCTGCACGGCAAGACGAGTTGATGTAGCCATGTCCGTCTGTCTGCCAATCTGTGCATTTCTGTACGCCCTGTGTGCTCAATCTCTAAAATATTGGATTGAAACTTGATATGGAGTCTTTTTATAATTATCCACTGGAAGTATATATATTCTGTTGTATCGAAAATAAAGTCTATTTAGGTCTAAATAAAATATAAAAACTTGTGGAGTCCACAATGCGAACAATGATTCATAGTTTTTAACGTCACTCGGTTAAAGTAAATTTAAATTAACACAATCGCCACCAACTGCATCAGAATAAACAGGAGAAAATATTAACTTCAGTAGAACCGGAATTCCAATACTCTTGACACGTCTTAATTCAATTTTTAAAAAAACTAGTTCTGGCGATTGTTCTTAAGAATGTTAAATGGGAAGTAAAGTTAGACATACTAGTACTTGAAAACGGGAGTGCTCAAACTTTATATGATGGCATAAGATAGACACTAGAGAAAGTCAATCTTTGGAAATCAATAAAAATGAAAAACAAGAAAAAACGTTAACTTCGATTGAACCGAAGCTCTAATACCATTCACACGAAATTTGAAATAGTATTGTAAAACATAAAAGTGAGGGCTATGTTTTACAATACTATTATGGGAGCTACCCCAGAAAGTGGGTGGGCCACACCCGTTAGTTATACCAAAGTAAGTATACAATTTCAAACTATGTGTGAATGGTATAAAAATGTCTTCCTGTCCGGATGATTTTTGTCATAGAAATAACCAAGAATATTTTTTCTGTATTAATAACCATTTAATAGAATCAAAATCTGTCTAAAAAACAATTGCACGAGTACCCATAATATATCAAAAATTGTTCAATCTCAGAAAGAATTATAACTCGAAATATGAGCATGAAATTTTGGACTTAATTTTCGGAATATCAACATAATGTACTATTTAAAAATATTTCTAATTGTAATCAGCTCGTATAGTAGCAGTCAAACTAGTCATGTCCATTAGTCGTCTGTCTGAGTATTACTTACTTACAATCGGTGTTAAGACTCTCAGAGACCATTAAATGTGCTAATAATTAGTTCCAAAAGTCGGCTTTTACTTTTAAATGTATACCCTTTACAACTTATCCGCCTACTTTATGGTTTTTATATGAACAACTTTTTTACTACAATCAAAAAAGTAACTTTTTACTCGTCCTGAGACTTCTTATCCTATCCATAAGAAGGGAAAGACATTTTATAATTGCTTCATTGGCTAGAAAAGGAAAGGTGGCATCGTTTTCTGAAGTTCAAGATTTAAGCGTTGATAAGGTTTTTTGTTTCTTTTGACACGTATTATTTCGATACAACGGTTAACTTATAAATTAGAGTGTATCGATAGATTAAACGTAAAAACTCCCATTACACTGTGGTGAAAAACAATTCAGTTTTTTACCACAGTGTAAAAGGCGCTTGATTTATCGAAAGGTGTAGGCGCACCTTGCAACCATTTCAGTTGTATTTAACTAAAAGTAGAATCAGAGCAACGCAACCATTTGCCGAGGAAAGTTCACTTTAAAACAAATCGCGAGTAATTTAAAAATATTTGTGCAAACAAATATATAATTACAATTTATATTAACAATGGAAGTCGAAACTACTGTTTGGAATGAAATTGTGGTGAAATGTAATGAAATTGCGGACAATTTTGTTCATTTGTTTTACGATATCCTCGACAACGATCGCAATGTAAGTACAACAACACGATCTGTCTCTTTGTTATTAATTTTTGTAACTAATTTTTTATTCGACTATTAATTTGTTATATTTTTTTTTTACAGGAAATTAGTAATTTGTACATGGAAGACGCAAAGCTCTGGTATGAAGAATTTGATGTTGTTAGCCAAAACAGCATTAGGCTGTTTTTCGATGAGTTACCGCAAACGGAGCACATTATAGATATGATACAGGCCTATCCAGTGCTGGATCATACTACACCTACAACGCAGCAGATTAAAATAACTATTTTGATCTGTGGGTTTATCAGATACAATACTGGACCATTTTTACAGAAGTTTTCGCAGACGATGACCATTAGTCCTTTCAATGGATACTGGTATATAAACGCTGATTGCTTTTTCTTAACTTTATTGCCGATAGAAACTGATCTCTTGACCTAATGTACACATGTAAAAGAATCGATCACGGGATACACTGCACCCAGTTTGAAGGCTGTTACAGTATGAACAATTGATGTGTATGGCGCCGATCATATAAAATAAAAATAATCTTATAAAGTTATAAAGTGTTTTTTCTATTTAAACAGAAACGAGTGATCGAGGCAACCGAACGTACCGTATGCAGCACAGTCCCATGTGGGAGTATATATTAAAGTAGAAAGTGAGATGTGAGTATTTTATAAATAGCGTTCCAAATGTATACTTTGAGAATATTATGCAATTCAAGCTCGAAACCTTAAGGAAATGTCAAAAAAAGGTCATATTTTGCATATATTTTCTGAATTAGCTTGAGTCGTACAAAGGGTTATGTCGCTCAAGCATCTGTAGAAACTCATATGCATTGCATTCAGAATGTATTGTATTTCAGAATCAGACGATTCAGCTCAAGTCGATAAATTAATAATAACAAATTGCAACCGAAAACTAACACCTCGGTAGCAATAAAAAATTAATTCAAAGTTTATTTTTCCAAATCAAAACATATGTGCAAATAAATGCGTTATATATTCCTTGCATGGGTGTAGCCAGGGGTTTGTGTAGTAAAACCAAAAGTTTTTATTATTGTAGCAGGGCAATTTGATAAATCAATGACTTTTTCCCATTATCCGCATAGTAATTTAAAATGCAATACTGCTTTTGTCATCTGTTAATAGACTACGTTTAAATTTTAAGCAATCTGCATCATTAAGTTTGTGTTCGACTGCCATTGGCAGCAGATATAAAAGGCAGTTAGACGGACAGAAAAAAAAAACAGAAGGTTGCCGCGCCAATCCGACGAAAGAAAACCACTGTTTCATCTACTGCTTGCACGCTGATGGGCTGCAATGGATTCATATTTTATTCAATTTCATGAAACGGCGCAAAAACTTGCCAAACTCTACTTCGAAGTTATTACACGTTTACGTTTGAGGTTAATTTCGGCAACAACCTGCTTTCTGTTCGCCTGTCTACCTTTGATGTCTGCTTTCAATGGCTGTCAAACATAAATATAATGATGCAGATTGGGTACTTCAGAGACTTCCCTCGAATCAATATAATTCGAAATTATATTAGTTTTTTTTTTGCTGCTCAAAATTTAACTTCTTTAAGAAAAATCTATAAATAGTAATCTGTAAATTCGAAACAGATATAGCAAGAAAGAAACCAGATCTAAGCATTCCAGCTGGCGAAACGATAAGCTACGAGATTGAATTGCTGGACACTAAATATGAAGCGTATTCCGAACTCAATATCTTTGAAATACGCCGCAAATATGACACACGTAAGAAAGAGCTAGCTAACTTCTGTCATAATCCTGGCGACTACAATACCGCCATACAGTTATATTGCCACACGCTCGAATACTTGGATGATTGTGATGGTGATCCCGATTCTGAGTTCGATAAAGAAGACTTGGAGCTAAAAAAGAACGATCGGCAAACTCTTCTCGACGACCGACTGGTAGTCTACAGTGGCGCTTATGATGCTCTTTTGATGTCGATCGAGAATTTACTGCGTTGCCAGCCGAACAATACAAAAGCAATTTACAGAAAGAGCAGAATACTCGAAGGTCAGTGTCATATACCAACGATGCCATTAAGTTACTGTAAAAGGCTGCCACACTGGAGTCCAATCATTGCACTGTTCAGCCGGATCTGGCTAGAAAAAGTACACTGCGCGAGACGCTCAGTAATCAGTTTAACGATCTTTATTTAAACCAGAGATTTGAATGGATAATAAATTCCATAGTGTTACCATCTGGATCAGTACGGAATATGTTAATTTGAGACTGGCGTAAAATCAATCTATTCCAAATTTGAAGTTTTTAGCTTAAGTGGCTCAATTTATGAAATCAGACATTGGACATATGTGTACACATCCTTAGCTATAGTCTAGACAAAACTCTTTTGATTTTGTGTAGCTTCATAAAAATATGTTATTGTAAACAAATTTCGATATCAGTTATTCTAACAGAGCTCAAAAGAATATAATATAATATAATAAAACACAACTTAAAATTAGTCATTATTAAAATGGCGAATGTTCAATAGACGCACATTCATATTACTGAGCACCAGTCGCTCCAAAAAATGTCGATATATCACTCGTGTGTAATAATGTTTCACTCGTATGAAATTAATTTTCGGAAAAACCCAAGTGTCTGGTTCATTTGTATTCTGGTTCATTTGTATTGGAGACAAGAGAGTAAAGTAAATTGTGGCAGGCAGATCGAATATGAGAAGTAAACAGTTGTGCATTACAATGCTTGTAGTGCACAGCATTTCGTTTTAAATATGAAAATTATTGTTTTTGATGTTTTAAAATGAAAAGGTTACGAATGTTCGAAAATTCTGAAATGAAAATGTCCTTCTAGAGTTAAAAGTCAGTGTCAATTGATACCTTATGGCACTTAATTTATTATCCTCTTCCTTTCACTTGCCTTATAGAAGTTATATAGATTCCCGCTAATATAGTCTCGCTTCCCGTCCAAAAACTAAATAATCATAGGATTTAAAAAGAGGTTACTGAGGTGTAAGAGATTCGTTTCGTCATTAGTTAGGAGGAACGTAATATCAGTTGCAGTATATTACTTCAAAGTGTGTGTGTTTTAAAGAACGTATGTGTTTTGTGTGTGTGTGTGTGTGTGTGTGTGTGTGTGTGTGCATGTGTTATTTTCAGGGAATAAAACCGAAATGTATTTCGGATTTTACACCCCTAAAATTAAAAAAAAAGCTGGGTATTATGGCCGAGTTACCCATAAGAAGCCCCATATCTCAGCTGTAAATAAACAGAAGTTCATGCGGTTTGCAAATAAGTACGTTTCCAAGCCTCCAGAATTTTGTAAAGAGGTTTTATTTTCGAAGGAGAGCAAATTTTGTATTTTCAGGATAAAAGGAAAAAAGCTGGAAAGAAAGAGCGGCACGGTCTTTGAAAAGGAAAATTTGTTGCCAACGGTAAAACATGGCGGAGGAGGAGTTGTGGTTTGGGGTGCATGGCAGCCAATGCTGTTGGCATAATAATGAAGAATGGGAAAGAATTACAACTTAAGATACAACAAAATGTGTGAACTCCATGCCAAGACATCTTACGGAGATACTGGCAAGAAAACATTAGCCTATCAGTTATTAGCATATCATTTTCTTTGAAAAGAGAAGTCTGTACGCAGACTATAATTTTAAGTATTCCAATGCAGTAAAAACATTATTAGTGTGTGTGAAGATAAATTAATAAACTATATATTAAAACAGAGTTTGATTCAATACATAAAACATTAGCTGAGATATTTGCAATTAAAGTTAAAAATTCAAAAAAAATTTTTTTTTTTTGTGGTGTACGTAGACTTTTTCGAGCAAGTGTATCTAACATGCAAAGTAAGGGTAATTCGAGCTTTTAATAATTTGAATAGTTGCTCGAAGTACCCTACCGTATTGATCGGGTCACTTAAGTTTTGCACAAGGAACTATTGACATTGATATTGAGCATAAAAAATCGAATAATTATGACATTACTCTCTGTACATGTCGACTACAAGCATATTTAAAAGTTGGGAAGCTCTAGCATACTTTTTGGAGGGTTATACAGCATTGATGTTATTTTAATTAGTATTCTAGGCTTTCAATGGCTCATAGTATCTCAGTTAACTTTCGGTAATGGATTTTATTATACGTATGTAGAGCTCGCAAGAAGTGGTCTTTTTTTCAGGCAGTCAGAAAAAAAAAACACTTGCGTGTGGACACGATTGAAAATAGAAGCGCAAAGACATTTTCAACTCTATTTTTTATCATAGAGCGTTCTTGTTCAACAAACGAGAGTTCATGCATTTGCTGCGGAAAATTTGCCGTCTTTTGCGCAAGTATGTGTTTTGCAGATCTTCGTCAGTAAATTGCATATGCACACAATTTGCCGCCCTATTTCTTTCTCCCTCCTTCACCCACGCTTTGCTTTGCCAACGATGAAATATTTAAAGCCTTGCTGTCCATAGCCTATATAATACCGGGCTTATGAAAAATAGAATTTCCGCTAGTTTTTCATTTTCACACGCACAGAATGTGTGTGAACCAAAAAAAATGCAAACGCAATGCATTCAAAAGTAAAAAACACATACATGTGCAAAGTAAACAAAGCACGCACACAAACTTGCTGGACAGCACGGATGTAAAGCAACAACAAAAACATAACGCACCACACAACAAAAATGACGCTTCCACTTGGCTGAGAGTCGAACGATCGTAAGACAGCTTCGTGTGTATCGCCGAAGCACGAAACAGAAAACACGAATGAATCAAAAACAAGTGTTCTGTTGAGACAGTGAACGAGTCTGCTTCATTCTACTCTGTCTTTTCGGTGAGGACGGCATAGAAAAATTTGGTTGAGCATTTTTTGCGAGCTCTGGTTATACTCGTATGAGCAGTGTTCTGTTTATTTTTATGCTCTTCACACAGAGTATCTAAGTAAGTTTTATAATATACAAAATTGCTAAATTGTGCATCATTTCCATTGGCGGGAACTGGGGAACGCTCCCCGCCCCCAGCATCATTTCTATTCAGTAAAAAAATATTTTTTTTTCACTTCATTTTTATAAAATAAATAAAAATATATAAGATATCGACTTGTGTTCTCTTTTTTTTATCATTTTGTTTTTAGTAGAGTATTTTACGTAAATCCTTACAAAATATGCGGCATATGGTAGGTCCAGATACAAGGGGTAGCCCCTGTAAAAACCAGTTTTTTTGTGACAATTTTTTGATTTTCTTTTTAAATAACTCTAATTTTGTTTAATTCTAATAAAATATACTGACCACTAAAGAACATAATCCTATGGTTTATATAAGCAGCTTTACACAAGGTACAGGGTATCTCGAAAAGCATACTATACTCGACTGCTGCGTTTTTTTTTTCATGTTTTAATTTTAAATCTTCTTTTTTATTGAATTATAATGTAGTGTTGCAATTGATAGTGTTGTATTTATATCGAAAAACTATATGGCAAATCTGTGAAACAAGATTTACAGCAGCTTTAAAACAAGAAAGTACGCTGCAGTTGAGTTTGCTCGACTTCGATATACCCTGTACCAAGTTTAACGCTCCTTATGTGAACCATAGATGGGCTAAGTTCTTCAGTAGTCTGGGCTAACTCTTATAGAGGTCCGATCTGGTGCCACGTAGTTCCATATTTTATTATAATTTACGTAAGATACATAAACTGTTAAATTTCTCGCGTAATTAGAAATATAATCAAAACAATTTTCATACAAAAACTCATAGTTGTGGGGTAGGTGTGTATGGGGCTACCTCTTATAGTTCATTTAACACACTTTATCTATAAAGGGAACAAAATATAAATGAAATATGAAAACCTAAAGGTTCTATCTTCTTCTAGTCTCAGAGATCTATTCGTTCAAACAGACAGTCGGACGGACATGTCGTTATCGACTTGTTTTACGATGCTGATCAATATTATATATATGTATATATATCTTAATATATATAAAATTTTCGTGTCACACAGGGTTTGTAACCAAACTCCTCCAAAAAAAAAAAAAAATATATGTATAAAATTTTTTGTGTATATTTGGTAGATCTGCGAATATGTTGTAAGCTATTTTTTATACACCTAAGTGATAAGGTGGGGTTACCACAAAAACCAATTTTTTTTATAGGCCGACTACAACTGTCATATGATTTTTGTGTCAAGTTGATTTTTCTTATTTTAATTCGTATTCAGATTTGGCTGTTTTATAATTAGCAATGTTTTTAATTAAAAGCTTTAAACAACTTAGCTTTATACCGCATGGAAAAGGGGACAGGGAGAAGTTGGAGTCAAAGAAAAGGAGGTAGGGAGAAGGGCAGGGCAAGAGGTGGTAGGGAAAGCGGAATGGTGAGTGAGGGGCAGGGGAATGAGAGATAGGGGATAGGGCACCAACGCGCCGGGTTCCTTTTAAGATAGAGGGATGAAATGTCCTATACATGTTAAATTGATTGAAGGGCGCAGGGGAAAGGGGCATTGAGAAGAGGTGGTAAAGGAGGGGGAGGTAGGGGAATGGGGAATGGGGAAGTGGGAAGTGGAAGAGGGGCAGGGGAATTAGAATGGGAGTTAGGGGAAGGATGGTAATTAAATTAATTAAGGCATCATAGGAATGGAGGGGTAAAGGTAGGAGAGGCAGGGTAATGGCTGCAACGCGCTGGGTACCATTTAAGATAGATGGATGAAGTAAGGTGAGGTAGGGAAAGGGGGCAGGGGAATGGGATGGTTGTAGAAGGGGTTGAAGGGACAAGAGAAGAGGGATAGAAGAATATATATATATATATATATATATATATATATATATATATATATATATATATATATATATATATATATATATATATATATATATATATATATATATATATATATATATATATATATTATATATATATATATATATATATATATATATATATATATATATATATATATATATATATATATATATATATATATATATATATATATATATATATATATATATATATATATATATCTCTCTCTCTCTCTCTCTCTCTCTCTCTCTATATATATATATATATATATATATATATATATATATATATATATATATATATATATATATATATATATATATATATATATATATATATATATATATATATATATATATATATATATATATATATATATATATATATATATATATATATATATATATATATATATATATATATATATATATATATATATATATATATATATATATATATATATATATATATATATATATATATATATATATATATATAAAACGCTGTGCAATCTGCCACTCATTCTTTTGCCTGCTGCATGCATTTGCACCAACTTAATATACCCTTTCACTTAATATACCCTTTCACCCTTTGTATACAGAGCATAAAATATATGGCAGTCATTTTCAAAAATCAAATTTGCTATATGGGCGCGACAACTTGAATTTAAAACAAGTTGAATTTTTTTACAGATTCTATTGGCCTGTAGACCAAAGTTTATGGTACCAAATTTTTCTAAAAGTATTTTTTTTAGACTTTTTTATTTTTTGTCCGACAATGTTTTAAAATTATTTTAAAGTAAACAATGAAATAGCCAATTATATGGTTTTTCTGGATTTATTACTCTGACAACGAAGCCATACTGCTTTACAGATACACCAAGAATGAACGCTGTAGTCTAGTGTGTCTGACTGCAAGACACTCTCTGTGTTCAGTTTAAGGTGCTTTATTTAAAGCATAGACATTTAATGGGGTCTATATTGTACAGTGATTCTATCTTTATTAGTATGAAATATTTAATTATTATGATTGGTATAAAATCGATCTCTACTAAATTTAGAGTGGGTCTATTTTTATAATCTAACAATTCTACTTGAGATGCTGGCCATATATCGTAGTTGCACCATTAATATAACAGCTAAACAGTTTATAACAAATGTGTAGCTTAATAAAAATATGTTATTGTAAATAAATCTCTATACCGGCAATTCTAACAGAGTTCAGAAGAATATAATAAATAAAATATAATATACGATAATATAACTTAAAATTAGTCAGGTTAGGATGGCGAATGTTCAGTAGACGCACCTTCATATTACTGTGCACCAGCTCGATATAGTATGTATCACTCGTGTGTAACAAAGGAATACATATATATGTACTTGCAGATGTGTAATTTTCGGAAAACCCAAAGTGAGTTGTTTATTTGTATTGGAGACAAGAAGTAGAGCAAGAGAGTGATGTAAATTATGGGGTATACACTATGAGTCTATGAGTAACAGGCAAATTGCATATGAGAAGGAAACACATGTGCATTCCGATGCTATTGCTATATTGCAATATAAAATATTTATATTTATTTATCGTATAATAAGATTGGTTATTACGATACATCGTCACATACTATATACTCACGGAAAAATATAATTAAAGTTGAGATTGAGGCAAAGGAGCATGATTATAATCAACGAAACCGCGATCGAGCGAAGTTGAAGCTCAGCTATAAAGTTGACTTAAGATATTTTAAACAAAAAAAAAACTTTTGAGACTTAAAATAATATAATAATATTAGGTCTGTTGACCTAAGAATTATATTAGGCATAAAAAATAAAGAGAATGACAGAACAAATAATAAGTTATGCGGGAATTCTGATGGAATCAGGCAGCGGAATTAAAAACCCAGTTCCAATAGTAACAAGAAATCATAAAAAATACATTGATATTACGCATAAAAACATCAAATAATTATGTCATTTCTCTCTGATGTACAGACTATAAGTAGACTATAAGTATGTTTAAAATTTGAGAATTCCTAGCACACTTTTTGAAAGGTTATACTCCATTGATCTTATTAAATTTATTGTACTGGGCTTTCAGTTTCAGGTTATAGTATGCTAGAAAACTTTCTTTAACGGATTTTGTATGCTGCCAATATATTGTTGTGCCAGACATATTATGTTGTCATGAATTATAGATTTTACTTTGGTGTCTGCCATGCCATGTACGAGGCGGATCTTCGCAATGTGTGTCTTGTTAAGTGAAATCTTTCTGCTTTTTCTATCAATACTTAGGATGTTTCCAATGAATTTGTACATAACATTCCAGCAACGTTTTCTTCGTATGAAGTTGAATGTTGCAACTTGAAAATTTTTGGTTTAAATATGTAGTTACACAACAGCTAAAATATAATAGTGAAGAAACATCTTATTGGATTTGATTTGGTAGGCAAATGCATGTATATAGAGAGCAACAAATGTCGATATGTATATATCGTATATCTGTTTAAATTGCAGTGCATTCTATCTAATCGTACCCTTTTTAACTTCTATCAATTTGTTAAAAAATTACAACAAAAAAGTCAAAGTGAGTGACGCCATAGAAATACGCAACAGACGGTCTTGCCAAATGTTGGCGACCAACAGTTGAGAGCGTGACTTCATAGTGTTTTTAAATCAGACAAAAATTTGTTTTCTAATTTTAATTAGAACAAGAAAAAAGGGTAACTTCGGTGGAACCAAAGCTTTAATATCATTTAAATTAAGTTTCAACCTGCGAAACTTAGCTGGTGTAAAGAAAAAAATATACATACATATAGAAAATCTAACAAACTAAACGTGGAATGTAAATTTTTTGGAGCATACACCCAAATAATGTGAAGCGTCTGTCCATATGAAGCCACAATGTCAAATGTCAAGTTGATTTTGTCTGAAATGAAAAAGTTTTTCATAAAAAATCCCAAAAGTGGATGGTGGGTTTGTATGGTGGGCTACCCCTAAAAGGGGGAAATCACACTTTGTTGACTATGTGTGAAGCGTTCGTTTATAATAACCCACTATATTACATTTTAAGTTGATATTGACCGTAATAAGAAAGTTTTTTATACAAAATCCAAAAATGGGCGGAAAGTTAGTATAGGGGTTACCAATAAAAGGAAGCGAGACACGCCCATTGATATTTATGTGAAGCGTCCGTTCATAAGAAACCATCATGTCAAATTTCAAGTCGATATTGACTGGAATTAAAACGTTTTGCATACAAAAAGGTAAAAGTTGGTAGGCGATTTGTATGGGGGCTACCCTTAAAAAGTAGACGGGGGATTATACCCATTGCTCTATATATGTGAAGAGTACATTCATAAGAAGCTACCAACTCAATTTTCAATGTAATATTGACCGTATTCACCGGCTGACTGACGAACATACATAGCTTTATCAAATCAGCGGAGCTTCCATTTTCAGACAGCGATTAAACTGTCACAAACTGGTCAGATCAGACAGCGTTATTGTCATTTGTGCTCAGTTTGGTTTGGCTATTTTATCATGAATAGTCATAACACCAGCAGATTGCAAATTAATTTCAAAAATCGTGGTTCAGTTCGGGAATGTTAGCGTGCACTACGTCCATTTTATTGGACTTACAGAATGCGCTACATGCACGAAATCATATTTAAAGACTAATGGCATACAATTATCTTTCTAATAAAGCTAATTTTCAGCTTGAAACTATGGACTCTTAGTATTTTAATTCAATTCATAATCCTACACCTCTATAAACACCTATACTTTATGTTGTCTGCCTGTTATACATATGTATGTATATTTTCACAAAGACTTATTATACCCCGAGTTGAATACTCTTCATCAGTACGCTATAATATTGCTCTGCATTGCGGCTTGCACGAGAGCCGAAAACAAGTTGTATGGAAAAGCCTGTCCCTACGCTACAGATTTACAGAGTACGACTGAGTGTTCGTATGCTACCTTCCCCCTCGACCTATTACATACAAACATATGTATCCTATTAATTTATTTATAATTTGTAATACTAAACGTTTGTTATTGCTTGGCACTTGCATATTGTTTATACATCCATATACATATGGACATATTGACATGTAAATATAAACACATCGATTTGTTTACTTACCACTGCGCCAATTTTTGTTGACAAGAGAACCCGGTTGTATTCAATCAAATTGTGGCAATTTTCTTCACCTAATTCTTATAGTGCTACAGTGTCAGCATGTTACAATCATAGCCATGCAAGTGTATATTACATATTTAGCAATGTATATACATATACATATGTGTAAATAGCAGCAGCTTAAAGTTTCGAGTTCATTGTAAAATAATAAAAAACATTTAAAAATTGGCGCTCAAATTAAATACCAAGTCTGGTATTTTCTGGTATCATTTCATATAAAATACGGTGACATTGCTGCAAAGAAAGTGAGACTATATATTTTAGTTTTTTTTTTTTGTACAAACTTTTATTGTTACTTCAGTTGTTAACGTGCGTGTGTGTGTGTGTTTAGAAGTGCAATAAGAAATAAAATTGCAGTAGCATGCAGTAAAGTGTTACAAACAAAATAAAAAGAGAAAATTCAAGTAAAGTGCAAAAACATAACATAAAGTGACACCAAATTTTTTATTAATAGCTAAAAGAGAGCCAATGATAAACAACAACAAAAACAACACCAAATAAGAAGCAAAAGAATATAAGAAAAAAACAAGAACAACGACGCCTTTTCAAGAACCAACGAAAAAGAAGAAAACTTAACGGAAAGAGGCAGCGAGCAGCACATAAAAACTAATATAGAAAACAAACAAAAACTAACAAAAACAACGATATACGGTAAATGAAATGGAATCATACGCGGGGTAGAGAGAAGACGGCAAACAGCAAGAGCAACGATTACGTTTCCAAGGGAGGAAAACAGCTGGGCGCGAACATCATTAATAAGCTGATTACGACTTTTGGTACACACTACATATATATAAATAGTACGCCAAATACTAAAAAAAAGAAGGAAAATATTTAAAAATAGCAAGCAATATTGTATGTCTGCACCGCCAAAAAGAAAAACGCTACGACCAATATATAAAAGCTAATAACTAAAAAGCAATACAAACAACAACAAAAAAACAATTAAAACTTGTTAATGTAAAACAAAAAAAATTAAAAAAAAAGAAAAACATTTAAATGGACAACGATAGACCGGTAACAGCGCTGAGCGCAATACCTACAATTTCAGCAGCGGTTGCTAGTAATTTCACGATAAATAATACAATTCCGGCAGCGCAAACAGCAGAGGGCGTCGGCTTGAACGCCAATCAGGCAAAAAGTTCTTCCGGCGAAATGGACACTGCAACAGATAGCGGCGGCGGCGGTGTCGGTGGCGCAACATCGCACGTCTTAAATACGCTTTACTTTGTGCAACAAAAATTCAAGGATAACGAAAATGTTCTATCGGTATGGTATAGTCTATATACATAAACATTTTTTATACTGTAAGGTTAGTGTAAAAGTGTATCGGAAGCTAAGTTGTTATAGACGTGTTTGTCCGTCTGACCCATCTTTTGAGCGACGTGATTTTGGAGACTAAAAGGAATAGCGACATCAATTTGATTTGAAATCCATTTAAAGAGGCATCGTAGACCCCATAAAGTTATAGATTTTATTGGTCAGCTCGTGGGAAGCTAAGTCGTTATAGACATGTCCGTCTGTTTGTCAATTTTTATACCCTGTACCCATAGGCTTATAGGGTATATTAAGTTTGTGCAAATTTATATAACAGACCGAAGAAGGCGTGGCAGAACCTATGAAGTATATATATTCTTGATCTTGAGCATCAGAAGACGAGTTGTTATAGACATATCCATTCGTTCGTCTGTTTGAACGCAGATCTCTGCGACTATATGAGCATTATTTAGACACTATTTTTCTGCTCTTCAACTAACTAATATTAAATGCATATGCCAACCATACTTTAATAGGTAATCAAACCTGGCTCCCATTTTCAAGTTTTTTGTAAGAAAATTATTTTGATTTCGTTGTTAAATGCGCTAGAAACGCCATATTTGCTGTATCTTACGTAAATCCTTTCCATATTGACGCAGATCGAAAATTTGTATAATAGTATAATATTTTTATCGCGGATTTTGTAACGGATTAAATTAAGCATCGGAGACCAAAAAAAGTATATATATTTGTGAATATTTAGGTGAGACGAATCGAACTAGACATGTCCGTCTGTCCTCTATCTGTATGAATTTAAACTAGTCCCTCAGTTTTTAAGATATCGATCTGAACTCATATATGGATACTTCATCTGTTCCTAGGCTGAACATATGTCACTACAATTGCAGCCCGCCCTTTTTAAGGTATATCCCCTATACAAACTCACCGGCCATTTACAATCAATATCAATTTTACATTCGATATGGTGATTTCTTGTGAACTGAAACTTCACATATTTGTTACTGGGCGTTTTCTGCACACTTTTTAGCTACATTCAATGCAAAATTTCAGCAAAAAGTGATTTGCCTGTAAAGAAGATTATCAAAAATATTTTCTTTAAGTCATCAAAATAGGTCGCCGTTTTTGTTGGTTAAGTATGCCAGACTGAAAATATAAAAGCCAAACGAGAAGTTTCTTGTTCTGGAATAATTTAATAATCAATTTTTATTCGATTTTAATTAATTACCATTTTATTGAAAGCAAAAATCTAAATCTGGTCCAAAACCACGTATTTTTTTTTAGCAATAACTTGAAAATGTTGAGGATATTACAATTTTTAGCAATACTACGATTCCCTGGCGTCACGATCTGATTACGAATTCTTGTAGAACTCGTAAAATCAAACACGAAACATAAGAATACAATTTTTTGATATGCTGCTTAGAGGTCGAGATTCCGAATTATAAATCGTGGCACCCCAGTAATCGTAGAATCTTCCAAACTTTTTAAAAATGCAGAAATTCTGCACACTTTAAAATTTAAAATCTCTAGCAACGTAGAATTAATGTTTCTTGTGGTGTTTTGTTTTTTTTTTTTTTTTACTTCCTCTTTTCAATATGTAATTCGCTCCGAGTTCCTACGCCACTCGTCCCCATACTAATCTATGCTTTAAAAATAAAGAGCTTTCGAAGTCGAGCACACTCAGAACTCGAGCAACGTTCTTTCTTGTTCATTATAGTAGTTACTCATAATCTCAACGATTTATTTACAGATCTTTGAAGCCTATCAGCTAACCGGCCAAGAGCATACAAATCGGCTGCTGGCACTTGTCGTTTCAGTTAACGGTGGGACATATGCTGTTTTCTCGCTTACAGTAGCACGTGTGCCTGTCCGCAGCGGAAATGACTTATGCATCGATAAGGTTTTTGCTTTAAACGAACTCTTTCAACTAGTCACGGGTAAATCAGTGACAGAGTAAATGATTTATCGTAAATACTGACATATGTATATGTAATTTTGTTGTTGTTGTTGTTTCTTACAGATCGAAAGGGCGCCATATCTCAAATGCAATTCGAACTTATCGCTGGTGAAGAGAAACCGGTTAAATTCTATTATTATCCCATAATATCTATAGAAGGTGCTGCTGATTTTGAAACATTTCATGCACAGCTTATCTCGGCAAAAATGTCCATGACACACAGTAGTGCACCGAATTTAGATGCTGTATTGAGTTATAATTGGTTGAATGACTACCGACAGATTGGAGAGGTTAAGCAGGAGTTGAAGCGACGTGAACATGAATACATTATATTTAAGGATATTAAGTAAGTAAATTAAAAAATGAAAAAGCTGGCACATTTTATGTTTTAAAATCAATAACAGAAAGGAAGTTGTGAAATTGTAAACAGAGATATTAATTATTATAATGTAATAATTGTGTAGTGCATTTTATCAGAGTTTAAAACCAGATCTTTTTAGGAGGTTTTTAGATTTATACATACACTGTATTGAAAATTTACTTAAAATTATTAAACTTATTATTATTAGCTTGGGAGGCGGTTTGGGCATTCAAGAAGTTTTTCCATATAAGTTGTTTTTTTACGCTAAATTTGTTGTTTCGTTGGCACTTAATACCTTTATAATTTTTTATATTAAATAAATAAATATTGCAAGTTCCAACACTGTCCACGAAATGTGCAATTCAGGCCGTAGCTTAATGCAGATTGCAAATTTAATGCTCCTTTTAAATAGTATTACGCCGAAAAATTTTATGATGAATAAACATCGGCCAATCAGGTACACGGTGGGGTCAACGTGCAACATTCCGGTGTACGTGCCGTAACTACTGCCAGAAACGGAATATTAAACAATTTATTTTCGAGAAGTGTTGGCTAATTTGAAGTTGGTTGGGGGGGGGGGGGGAGTTTATACTTTTACTTGTTTAAAAATATGGTACTCATACATAAAACAGGCTGCGTTTGGCTAGTGGCCACACCGTTAAAGATATTACTTGTTCAAGAAACTCATTCCCCCCCCCCCCTTGCTCCAACTATGGGACGATTATTCTAAAAGTAATATGTACTCTCATAGCCATAGATTTTAAGCATCAAGAAAAAAAAATAAATTACTCAAAACCTTGATTAGAATAATGAACTTACAAGAGATTTTGAAAAGACCCACCTAAAAATACCTAGCAGCTTTTCTGTACCATCTTTCAAAGCCAGTTCTGCAACATCATGATGTTACCTCTCGGTTTTGCATTGTGCACCTTTTATACAATAACATAGCCGTGTCCGTCTGTCTGTTTGCACATATTTGTGTGTGTTTGTCTGTGTCCAATTTCCTCAATCATAGAAATATTAGTTTGAATGTTGGATTTGGAGATTTTTTAAGCTAAATGTTTATCAAAATCAAAGCTATCTGTCTACCAGCAGATATAGCTAACATATAAGATGTGTATATTATTAAAGCTTCGGTTCCAACGAAGTTAGCATTTACTCTTGCGTATTTTTATTTGTTTTATAGTAACTAATTCTTTATACATATTTGCAGAGTTTATTGCGCCACCTGGAATGTAAATAATAAAACCTACTATGATAGTCCACTGCATTTGTGGTTAGCTGCTGTTGATTCGCCACCAGATATATATGCAATTGCGCTACAGGAACTGGATACATCAGCAAAGGCAATTACATTTGGCGAAAATAGGCCAGATGCACTTTGGATGTACGTATTTTATATGCTGCTATTATATTTTTGCAAATATAAAATCGATCAAATAGAAAATGGATCGATCTAGCCATCTTCCATCTCCGCCTGTTTGTCTGTCTGCCGGAATGTGTGTGTGTGTATAAGTGGTAACTAGTTTCTTAGTTTTCATTAAATCCTTCTAAAAATATTTACACTCGTTCAGGATTTCCAAGTCAATGTGACACGTTCAGTTTAAGACCTAGTGCCATATAAATCTACTTCATATGTTATCAACTTGAAATATGCGATGTTGGAGACTTGTATGTACCTATTTAGGCTTAATAATTGGATAACTGAGTGTGGAACGGCTACTAGTATGCTGGGAAAGTGCCTATGTCCATTTTAAGATTTTCGTATGGGAAATAATTTTATTGCAGTCAATATCAACATGAGATACAGCATGTTGGTGTCTTAGTTTTTGACCAGTGAACAGTTTGATCAAAATCGGTTGAGCGGTTTCGGAGTCTATAGGGAATACACATACATACGTCTATTTCTATATATATATATATAGAATATAGACAACTCAGAAATGTTTTCTTCAAATAAAATTCATATATATATATACTAAAATATTATAGTAACAAAATGATGGAGAGTGTACATCCTGATGCCAAGTACGAATCGCTTACTTCGGTGCGTTTGGTTGGCATGATGCTGACTGTCTTTGTGCGTACAGAGCTGCGACCACATATACAACGCTGTCGCGTCAAATCAATTGCACGTGGAGTCTTCAATGCATTGGGTAATAAGGGTGGCGTTGCGGTCAGTATGCAATTGAACGAAGGTAATATTTGTTTTGTCAATTCGCATTTGGCGGCACATTTGGCTTTTGTTGAGGCACGCAACGAAGACTATGCTGGCATTGTAAAGGGTTTAGTATTCGACGATGATCTGCGGCGTACAATTAACGATCATGAGTAAGTGAAAGTAAATTGAAAGGCTGTGTGAATCTGTTTAACAAAAATATTCTTACTTACAGTCATATATTCTGGATTGGTGATCTGAACTATCGCATTGAAGAACCGCCTGGACTACAATTGTCTGGTACGCGTGCCGATGCAAAGAATTATGATCTATTGTTACAATTTGATCAGTTGCGGCAAGAGATGCGTAAGGGTAATTGCTTTGAGGGCTACACCGAGGGTCCGATAGCGTTCCGTCCTACATATAAATACGATCCGGGTACGGATAATTACGACAGCAGTGAAAAGCAACGTGCACCAGCCTATTGTGATCGCATATTGTGGAAGGGTGCACGTATTACGCAGCTGGCCTACAATAGTGTCATGGAAATACGTCAGAGTGATCATAAGCCGGTCTATGCACAGTTTTTGGTTAAGGTTAAGACACGCGATGAAAAGCGTTATAAACGTATACACGAGGAAGTGTTGAAGCTGGTTGACAAACGTGAGAATGAGAATCAACCACAGATTAGCGTTGAGAAAACTGTTATTGATTTCGGTTTGGTGCGTTTCAATGAGTTGGCCGTATCGGATTTTAATGTCTCGAATACGTGTCCGCTGCCGGTGCAGTTTATGTTCAAAGTAAAAGATCCGCCTTTGAATGATATCTGTGAGAAGTGGCTGCAATTGGATCCACGCGCTGATAATCTTATGTCAGATACATCACGCAGCGTACGCGTAAAACTGTTGGCCGATGTGCGTAGCATTACGGGCCTACTGAAAAAGATACGCACTACAAATTGGAAGTTCGATTTTGATATACTTATATTGCATGTCAAAAACGGTCCGGACATATTCATAACAGTGACGGGCGAGTATAAGCCGAGCTGTTTTGGTTTGTCCATGGAAACGTTGTGTCGCACGGAGCATCCCTTGTGTGAATATACGCAGGCGCAAATTAAAGAATTGGTAAATTATGCAGTGTGCATGACAAAAATGAAGCTGTTTTGTTTAATAATATATTCTTTTCATTTTTCATTAAAAGATGAACGACAATACACCAGAGTATCGTGTAACAATGCCACGTGAATTCTTTCTGCTAATCGATTATTTGCATAAACAGGGTTCGAAGGTGGAAGGCGCATTCCAAACTCATGAGTACAAGCATGCGCGCACAGTGCAATTTAATTTGGTGCGTGATTGGCTGGACACTTGGTCAAATGATGAATTCCGTAAGTTATTTTTTTTGTTTTTTGTTTTTGTTAAAAAAAAAAATTGTTGTTTGCAAATTAACAAAAAAGTGGGCTTCAAAGAATCTGGCAATATCCGTAGTTATAAGTATTCTGATTTAAGATCTATAGGGTTGTTTTCGAAGATACATTTTTTTGATGCACCTCTTTTAAACAACTATTATTTATGAATTTTTTTTGGATATACTTTCATATTCCATACCCGAAAGTGCTTTTCTAGTATAAATTTATTTTATGCAATGCTGCCGACTAACTATAACGTCGGCATATAGCAATACACGAATGTATTTTCTCTATTAAACAGGCCATCTCCTATCAAGCTAGTTCATCTAGAAACATTGCAAATAGTAGAGGTGACTTGAGGCAGCTTTGGCGGACTCTAGTTTTTTTTTTTTTTGCTTAACCCAGCTTGAGAGTCTCTCATTTCCCTCTGTGGAAGGCAGATTCACATCATCCCTTTTTGTATATTGGGAACACTATGTTGCTGGTCGAAAAGGTTGACTCTATACCTGCACCTTGGTATATTCTATTGAATATCTCTGCTGATTCGTTAATATACACATCCAACGCATTTATGTACGTAGCACTCGGAAGGAATTCATTTGTCCCGGGGGCTTTATGTGCCTTGGTGTTATAAAGCATTTTTCGTAGTACTAAGCACGGAGAATCTAAGAGGTTCTTTAAATTTTTAATATAGTGCATATTAGATACCATTTGTCGCTGGTTTAAAATAATTCTCAAAATCTCTGGCTTATATGTTGGCATGGTCCTCAAATTGAGTTTTTATTTTTTTTATTTTGATCGAAACAAAATTTACTTTCTACCTCAAAATCATTTATATTTACTAATAGATCTTGAGATACTGCAGCTACATCATTTGAAGAATTGCCTATTGTACTGTCGAAGGTATAACTGTCGTCCTTATCGCCCTTTTGTAATACCATTAAGTACAATCAGACCATTGTCACTGCAAAATTCCATGAACTTGTGTTCTTTGTTACTTATTATTTCGTTTCGTGCTACCCAACCTTCCGTTTACCTTAAAGCTCGTTCATTTAATACACATTTTTTCTAAAGAGGTAATAGGGAACTCGAAATATCTAAACTTGAACTCTCTATCTCTAATAGTCTCCAATACGTCGTTGTTCAAACAGACGGATATTTCTATATTGACGCGCCTTTTGATGCTAATCAAGAATTATATACTCGTATAGTACTTTACGTCGCCTTCTGTCTGTTACATACATTTACACAAACTTAATGTACAAGTACAGGGTATATTTTATTATATTTACAAAGTTTGATGTCTCTACTTCGTGTAGTCTCTAAGATCTTTCTGTTTTTACGGCCTGAGATCATTTTGTTCATGCACACAGACGGACAGACGTACATGGGTATATTGACTCAGCAGCCGTTGCTAATAAACAACAATTTTGTATATGCTTTATGTGGTCTGTTTTCTATTGCAAACTATAGGCAGATATTCATCATACAAAAATACAAAAACAACTTTTTAAGTTATACAAATTAATTATCGTTATTTATCATTAAATATTATGATTGATTTTTTTTTTCTACTCTTACAACAGCTGGCACTGTACACGCTGCAGCGGAGGCATTACTCATGCTGCTTGATTTGCCGGAGCAGTCATTGCTGGAGCCGTTTACTGAAGAATTGCTACGTACCAGTAACACCACTGAGGCCATGGAAATAATTGCGCTATTAAGTTCACCTAAGCGTAATGTATTCGTGCATCTTTGCATGTTTTTACGCGAAGGCATAGAACAACGTTATTATGTAGCGCATCATGTTGGTATGTACAATAATTGCGAATGATCTTTCTTTTGGTCACAATATTTGCAACGGCTTAAAGAAAACATCGAAGAACACTTAATGTATATATTCATGATCAGCATGATACGACGAGTCGATTTAGCCGTGTCCGTTTCTCTGTCTGTCTGTGCAAAACGCTTTGTATTTATTTTGTTGTATCGAACATGTTTGAATTAAAGCAATTACACAGGCCTGCGAAATATAACTTTTATTTATTTCAATCTATCATTCTGATATTAGGCAAGTTTCGTATAATTAGTGTAAAAATAAACAGCTTAGGTATTTTGTAGAGGAGATTGCCTATACAGCACCTCTTTACAATACATCACAATGAAATTAATTAATAATATTGTCTTTCATCTGTTTATATTGTGACTGCAAGTGTTGTTTGCCTGAATATAGTTAGTCGTTGGGTTCCTTGTGATAGGTCTTTGGATTGAAAACGCTATACAATGTACATACACATTGGACTGTGTTGCCGAGCCACGCAGTTGTACTTCGTATGTCCAAACTAGTTTTAATATTGTAGAACCAATTAAATTTGTTTTCCAGTGATAGCTGAGAGTTAGGTGCTAGTAGCCAGTATAACTTTGTTAACTTAAGTCCAAGTTTTTTACGTGTGTAGAATACTATGTGCTTCTGCTAAGTTAAACGTATATCTAGGTGTAGCTCCAAATACTTAGACATTTTCTCTTGTGTGAAATGCGTATAATTAAGCATTACCACTTGTACTGGCTTGGCTGGATTCACATTTAGTCTTCACTTTTGAGGCTACGATAATATTTCGTTTAGTCCCTTGTGTAAGTGCATTGAAGCCATTTTTAGAGTCGAATGTGTAGACATAATGACTGTATTTATTTATTTTTCGAGTGTATATAGTATGCAGTCCCAAGAAAACTGGTACGCTCGTGGAACGCTTGCGTGAATTTCCTGCAACTTGGACAACTCTTCTTTGAATTTTACAACAAACTGACGGTCGCATAAATACGATTTTAGTACTTCATAGTACGTATGTACATATATGGAAGGCACTTTTTGAGTTAATAAAAAAGCCTGTCATGCCAGACATTGTCGAAGCCTATGCCTGAGTTATGTCTAAGAATGCTGTTGTGCAATATGCCCAATTTTCCATCGTAGTTCTTATAGTGCAGAAGACTATGAGTTTGTTCAATTGTGGTGTGATTTTCTTGTAAACCCAAACTGATGTTTAGCATTGAGAATATTTTGAGTGATAATTGGCTTCATTTTAGTCAACAGCAGGTGGCAGACTAATTGACCTATAAGAGGTAACTTCTTCTAGCGGCTGGTCCGGCTTAGGTGTGCCACTGAAGAGGAACACTTCTTATGATGCTATTGCATAAATGGCCAATATACTTGAAACCAATTTCCGGTAGTTTCTGCAGTACTTTTGCGGAAATCAGAGCTTTCTTTGCAGAGAGTTTAAGACAAGCACTTCTTACTAGTGACTCAATATATCGTGAGATTGGGCGATTCATTTGTTCAGAAGCAGCCAAGAACTGTGAGTGAGACCATATGATTTTAATAATAATGAATTTTTTCTGTAGATATTATTAAATACTAATTCATTGAAAAACACAAATAAAACCTTATATCAATTACTTTTCAGCTTTATGAAGGGAAAGCCATTGCAGGCCTGTGTTATTAGAGTTAAAATGTGAATCCAATTAATAATAGCAGATATTGTATAAATTGTATGTGTGTATAAACTATACGGCATATATAGCTTAACTGTCTAGCGTACGCTCGAACATTCCAGACAACCTGGGCTTCAACCGCCACTAGATACAAAATTTCTTTGGTTTTTGATGTAAGTCTTTCTAATAATTTCATGCGCAACAAAATTATTCACAACGCTCTATCTAATCTGTCTCAATCGTCAAAAAGGCGAAAGGCATGCCTGAAATATGTATATGAATAAAATTTAATGTACTCGTATTGAAAACTTTAAAATCAAAAAGTGCAGGTGTGTGAAGAGTATTAAAGCTTCAGTTCCATCGAAGTTAAAGTTTTTTCTTCTGTACAAGTATAAATTAATATTATTTTTTTCTTTTTTTTCTTTTCTATATAGCCAGTGTCTTTGGACGTATATTGCTGCGTAATTCATCGAGCAACGTTAGCAGGGATTACTATAGAGACACACGTTGTCGTGAGTTTATGCAGCGTTTCATAAGCACTGATGTTGGTACGTTGTCGCAGAGCGGTAGCGGTACAGCGGAACAGCAACAACAAAAGCAGCTAACGCTTGCAACAACAACAACAACAACAACCACAAATACCTCCAATGGGGTTTAAATTCCACTTAAACTAATACTAAGAAGTTTTGTCCTCTTTTTTTGATTTTTTTTTATTGGTTTTTTTTTTTTTTTATTATTATTTTTTATATGGAGTGTTGTATTATTTTGCTTCATTCCATTATCTAAGTGCGTAGCATTACTTGAAGCTATGAAATAGGCTTTTGTTATAAATATTTTATTATTATTTTTTTTTCCTGGCGGAAGCGCCTTAAATCATTTAAATAGTATTTATACTCGTAGATATATAGTATATATGTATGTAACTATGTATATCAATGTATGAAGCTCAGTTTGTTAACTGGCGTGATTTCTTTTAGAATACATACATACATATAAATAATGTTTGTGGAGTTTGATTGAATGTAGAAGTATACTTTCATCATGAATATTTAGCTTAATAGCAAGAAAACCATTTAATTAAATTACATATACAGGACATACGCTTTTAAATAATCAATATATCTACCTATATACGGGTATATAATAATAAATAATCAATAGGCAAACTATAGAGATATGCACCATTTAAATTCTGTGCCTCAATTGTGCTCATACATATATGTAGTATGTATTGTATTTACCTCTGTCCTATCTATGGACTACTATATCAGTTGAAGCAGCACTTAAAGGCATATATGTATGTATTAATGTGCTAACAAGATGTATTGCATTGTTGATTAATCTTTATTTAATAACATATAATACAAGTACATTAAATTATACAACTGCTCCACAAACGAAATATATGTAGATGAGCACATATTTATTGTTAATTTTATCGTAAATATTATTTATTAAAATTTGTTGTTGCTGCTGCAAAGTTAAGCATTTTCTTTATATGTATGAAATGCGAAGCATATTGTAATTATTTGTTGTTATAATGAGAGAAAAAAATCTATGGTTTATTAATGATAACTATATTAAAGTGTATATGAATTGACAACAAAAATCAATTATTATGTGATTGAAATTTAATATAATGGAATAGCTGAATTATTTGCCGATATTTATATAGCAAACTTTGATTATATATTGTCATGAAGCGCCGAGCAAATGCCAAGTTTATGCAAAAACCTATATGCAACTGAACGCGTGCTGTGGTAAGTCGAAGAACGTTGGATCCAGTAAGATTTACAAGATGTCCGTGATCATGCAAAGCACAAAGTACGAAAACATAAAGTTTGAAATACGTAAGTATACAGTACAAGCTTTAAAAACTGTATAAGTGATAAAACGCTTTCTAAAATAATATTTATTTCGGTCAAACTGAAAACCAACGCGGAAATTGAGTTTAAATTTGATCTTTCGCAGACAGGCATGGCTACATCGACTCTTCTCATCGAGCTGTTACATACTACATACACGATGTGATCTAAAAATAAGCGAACTTTTTAGTTTCAAAACAAAACAAGCATGGTATTATGTTTCAAAGCTAATATTTATTAAAAATTCGATCCATTTAACTCAATAAAACGTTTGGAATGCTCAACCAATTTATCCATATACTTTTTAAACTCGCTTTTTGCTCTTTAGCACCTGTGTCACGGCTGCTTATCTGGCTGGAATGTCATCGTTAAAAGCTACTTTTATTGCAGTTTTCATTTTTGGTAAGAAAAGAAAATCACACATTGATAGATCAGGCGAATACGGAGAATGGTCGATGAGACAAATCGGTTTTTTTAACAAAAACTTTTTGGCAGACTTTTTTGGTCATTATCATGCAAAAAAATCAGCTGCTTTCCTTTGGAATATTCGGGCCTAACATGTAGAACTCTCGATCACAAACCATGTAAAACTTGTAAATAAAAATCTCCATTGAAAGTTGAACTTCTGGCACAAATTCCCTGTGAACGATACCCTTGGAATCATAGAAAGTTATCAACATTGTCGTGACTTCTGAAAACGAACTTTTTAAGGTTTTGGCTCGTCTTTTGACTTTCATTCTGCAGATTGTCGCTTAGTTTCAGAATCATATTTAAAACACCATGTTTCATCATCAGCTATGCTCGAATCAAGAAAAATATTCTAACGATGCTTAGTATTAACAATTTTTAATACTATACAATTTATTCATATATACATACAAATATTTGGCATGATTATCGCCTTTTTGATGGTTGTGGCTGTGTCATGAATAATTTTGTTGCGCATGAAATAATTAGTAAGAATTCAAGCGTTTGTTGAATTCAGCTCGTTTGGAATGTTACGTAGCACGCCCGATCGTTGCATTATATATTTACTAATATAGTACAATAACTGTTATACGTTTTATTAATTGCATTCACCATTTGTATTAAATTTGAACCATTTTCAAAACAATAATTTAAAAATTTTGCTTTAATTCAAACATATGTATGTATTCGATACAACAAAACGTATCACGTATATGGATTCGTCATTTTTGAAACACTACATACGCATTTTAGTAGTCTTGAACTCAAATATTATTATAAGTATGTACTACTGACGTCCAAAACAGTTTTTAATTTTATACGCTTAACAAAGAGTTTGAAATGGTTACTATTAAACGTTTGTCAGAAAGTTTGCAAATGATACATCGTAGACTCCATTAACTACATACGTATTTATTGTTGTCTATCCATGTTTTGTTAAGCATTTTGTACATATGCGGCTAAAACTCTGTAGAAACTCTTATTTTTTGTCCTAACCGCATAGAGTATCTATTTCAACATGCTGCGCCCAATTTAAGGGGTAGCCATCTACAAACTTCTCGCCCACGTTAATGATTTTGCTGTATACAAAAATTATCTGTTAATAATTTGCATTTCAAAGAAGTCACAAAAACTTCGTTCATCTTGATATCTTTGTTAAATGTTTTATCGCTTCGCTCTTAACATTTGAAACCCATTTACAGTTATCTGCGCTTTTTGCTCTGGTTGTACCATTCACAGATAGCGTAAAATAGTATTATCAGTTTGTTTGAAAGTTTAAATTAAAGAAGACATCGTGGGGGCCCCATAAAGTGTAGACGTCGAGTCGATCTAGCTATGTGCTCATTTTTTGGGCATTAATTTTGTAGATATCTGGCTTAATGCTGTTATTTAAGCTTCTTTTGGTCCCAATTTTATAGAGTATTAATATTTATATACACTTTTTTAAGTGTTTTTTCGCCAGAACAAAAATAAAAAGTTAAACGTGGATTTTTGCCATTGGAAACTATGTAATAATAAAATTTTGCTCTAAATGGTGCCCAAAATATAAAAAATATAAACAAGAATAAATTTTTAGACTAATTCGTTCGTGCATCTATTTATTTTCACTTCAACATGATTGACAAAAATGAAGAATCTATTCTTCTTCATAGAAAGTTTTGAAAAAAAGTGCATTGATTTGCAAATTCGAGTGTTCGATAGAGTTGCAAATCATAAAATATTGCTTTTTAAGTTATATGCAATCGGATTTCTCTCAAAATTAACTCAATGGATAAAATCTGAATCCGAATGGATTTTTCGTGCTGAACACGAAACTTTCTATCACATGTTTTCGAGAAAATAGGTGTTGAAACCCATAAAAACAGCGTTTTTGGCAGTTTTTGAAAAACTTCGCTATTATCAGAAATTAAAGGCTGAAACAAGCCCTATCGGGGGAGGTGGGTGGGTGTGTTTTTGTCTAAGGGTGCAGGAAAAACCCCTATTTTTTTTCGAAAACATGAAGTGATGATGATGACGTGGAAACACTAGATCCCATCTTATTCACAAAACTCATGTAGGCCAGTGTAATCAACGTTTCTTACACACCTTGTGGAACGTTGGTAGTCATTTCGGCCCAGCATTATTTTTGCTGTTTCTAAACGACCCCCCATATGTCATTCTCAATGCGAGACTTTTCCTTCATTTCAAATTGCAAGCTCAATCCTCATTGCTACAAGATGATTTGGATCGCATGGTTGTGTGGTGCAACACAAATAAACCTAATTTAAATGACAAATAGTGTAAATGTATGTCCTTTCACAGACGCGTAAACTAATTCAATCGTCTTACTGTTTTTTTGGCAACGTGTTTGAAAATATCGAAACATTCTACGATCTTGGAATATTAATGGATACTAAGCCTAATGCCCATATAGACAATACAGTGAATAAAGCCTCGTCGATGGTGGGCTTTGTTAAAAGGTAGTCAAAAGAGTTTGCCTACCCGTATATAACTAACTTTTATAAATATAATTTTATATAATATTTTATCAGTTCTCAAAAGAAGAAATTCTGAAAACCAAAACCACTAGACAAAATGCTGGCTACAGCATTGTGTAGGGTATTTCGATGTCGTGATTTAATTGTGTTTAATTTGGCGCTCTTGTAAATAAGCAGAGTAAAGCTTGATATTTGACCCATCAAAAACTATGCACCTACATATGTTCAATTTAAAATGACTGGCGTCTAATAATTTCATGTTTAAATTCTATTGTTTTAATGAGAAGTGCAAGTCAATGCTTGAAATTTGATTATGAATAATGCAACTAGATGTAGTGCAGAAGAAATACAGGTGTTTCTTGATTATTGGATCTAATAAGATTAATAATGGCAAAAAATGCCATATTAACTTTAATTGGGGGTTGGGCGTGCAACCCGAAGATCATGCTGTGGCTCTATAATATGGTAGTGAAACCGATGCCAATATATGGTATAGTCGCGTGGGGAGAGCGAGCGAGCCAAGTGACAGCCAATAGGGCGCTCAACTCCCTACAAAGACTAACGTGTGTTTGCATCACGGTGGCAATGCGCACGTGCCCAACAGTAGCGTTGGAAGCTATTCTGGATTTGACACGAAGGCGTTTAACTCTAACGTAGCTAGGACGAAGCTAGTACTTGAAGCATATGGACTATTGGAAAAACTCGGCGAACATAACAGAGTCTCTCTGGTGTGGGTGCCGGGTCATAACAATATTTCAGGTAATGAGCAAGCATATAGGAAAAGAACAATACTGGGCTACAAGCCAGGACTAAGACAAGTAAAGTTACTTTCAGGGGGCTACAACCCGAACAGATCGAAAACTATGATTCAACTAGGTAGGAACCAACTAAGAATATTAACAGGAATGCTAAAAGGCTACTGTAGACTAAACAAACGTTTATATGTACGTTTTGGGGATACATAACTCATCCGAATGCAGATTCTTTGATCACGAGATACTAGGTAATCACTTTATTAGAAAGAAGCAACTGAAAAGTTTGCAATTTAGGAAAGTACTAAGATTCATTCATTCAGGTCATCTATATATATGTATGTAACTCAGTAGGACAAACAATAGACCTTTTGGTCGCGGTTTTTTACATACACTAGCTGGGACCCGGCGCGTTTCTGCCTCTTCACCTGCCACTCTTTCCCACTGCCACTCCTTCCCGATCCATTCCCCTGCCTCTTCCACCTCTTCCCCAACACTGGACTTTCCTTTCCCCTTCCCTCTTCGATCCCCTATACAACATATTGTCCCTCTATCTTAAATTTTTTGGGCCAGGAATACTCGCGGGCATTTACAGTGGATTTTGAATCTAAACCATTCTCGAATCCCTATGAACACACACACAAATTTTTATCAAAATTGGTCCAGCCGTTTAGGAGGAGTTCAGTCACGTACACACGTACAGAAGATTTTTATATTTTTTATTTTATCATAAATAAATAAACTAGTTTCCGCACAGGGCGCGCGAGAAAGTGTTACTTTAGAGAATTTGTTTATATTTTGTTTGGTTTGCTAAACCATGATATGGCGATCTCTTTTATTGAGTTTCACACTGAAACAAAATAAATAAAATACGATATTTGCATGACGCATTCATTGTATTTTTCCACGCTGCGTTGCATTATACGCAACACTCTCAGCTGTTGCTGTTTTCAGCAGACCGCATTCAGTGGAAGAAGAAGCAACGTCACAGAGAGTGCGATAAAGCGGGAGCGCGTTAACGAGAAAAAAGTAGAATGAGAGGAAAAATAATGCGTATTTCATTTGTAAATTCTTTTTAGCGTGGTTTTCATTGAAAACAGAAAATAGAAAATAAATAAAAAAAAAACATTAAACCAAACGAAATGTGATACAAAAAATGATGGTTGTTACTCGTGCGTCATAGAATGTATATCAAACACAATACGCACAACAAAAATAAGTAAATAAAATACGCAATTCGAACGAAAATATCAAAGTGCAAAGCATGAACGAAAAATAAATAAAAATAAACAAGCAAAAAAAAAAATGAGGCAAAGAAGAAAATGAAGTAGAAGAAAAATTGTGGTTATGTGTGGCAGAGTTTTTGGCAAAGAGGGCTGCGGCAGCCAACAGGAGCAGCGTAGTCCTCATTAATTGCATTAGCAGCAGCAAATTAAATAAAAATAAGTTAAAGTTATGACAAGAAAAAGTTGAACGTTGAAAATCGGCGGCGAGTCTACGAAAATATAAAATACGTGCGCGCAATGCTGTCTGTACTTGACTAGGTTTTTTTTTTTTATTTAATATACGCCTTGTGCATGCGCGCGTGTGTGTGTGTGTATGAGTGTGTGTGTTCGCCATTCAAGGATAAATTTATAATGGATTTCTCGTCGTTTTAATTAAAGCGAAGCAGCAAAACACCAAAAAAAAAAAAAAAAAAATTATTAATAAAAGAAAACAGACTTAAAATAAATAGATCAATAAACCTCTAACTCTAAAATAAGCGAAAGTAGTAGAAGCAATAATATTATACATGATTGAATCACATTATATCAGCGCAAGTGCCGCCTCTTCAATAGCGGCGGCAGCAGGTGCAGCCGCTGGTGCGGCTAGTTCTGCAACAGCAGTTGCAGTCGGTGTTACAAATATGGCAAGTAGCGCCGGCAGCGTTACTATCAATGATAGCATGCTGAACACCACATCGCGTTCCTTTGGCAAATTTGAATGCAACGGCGAAACTAAACGCAACGCTAAACGTTCAGGCTTGCTGTCAGAACAACTATTGGAACAACTTGAATTTGGCAAATTTGGCGATAATGTACTGGATGAGCAATGTCCTTTGTCGTTTAACGCTAAACGTCATCATGAGGTTATACAAGCACTCAGCTATGAACGTCATCCTTGGCGCATACGTGAACGCATGAAGACTGCCAGTGTCGCCTTGGTGCTGTGTCTTAATATTGGCGTTGATCCGCCGGATGTTGTTAAGATACAGCCATGTTCACGTTTGGAATGCTGGATAGATCCATCATCGGTTTCGGCAGCGAAGGCTATGGAACTCATTGGTAACAATTTACAGTCGCAATACGAGCGCTGGCAGCCACGTGCACGCTACAAGAAGTGTCATGATCCGACAGTCGATGATGTTAAGAAGCTGTGCACATCATTACGTCGCAATGCCAAAGGTGAACGCATACTCTTTCATTACAATGGGCACGGTGTGCCGAAGCCCACGTCTAATGGTGAAATTTGGGTTTTTAATAAAACATTTACGCAGTATATACCGCTGAGCATCTTTGAGCTGATACAATGGATGGCTGCACCTTCGATATACGTTTATGACTGTTCCAATGCCGGCATTATTGTCAGCTCATTTCAAACATATGCCGAACAGCATGAACGTGAATTGGAGAAGGCACTGTTGGCCGCTAATCAACGTGTTGTTTCAGGTCAGCCACCAACGCAATTGCCACAGATGGTAAGCTACAAGAACTGCATACATTTGGCTGCATGCTCTGCCAATGAGATATTGCCGATGAATTCACAGCTACCGGCGGATTTGTTTACTTCGTGCCTAACAACGCCCATTAACATTGCGCTCAAATGGTATGTCATGCACGAGAAGCTTGGCATGGTGCCACGCATTAGTAGTGACCTCATCGATAAGATACCGGGCAAAGTAAACGATCGTCGTACTATGTTGGGTGAACTGAATTGGGTATTTACTGCAATTACGGATACAATTGCATGGAATACATTGCCGCGTGAACTTTTCCAACGTTTATTTCGTCAGGATTTACTTGTGGCAAGTCTTTTTCGTAATTTCTTGCTAGCTGAACGTATACTACGTTTGAATGATTGCACACCAGTTTCGTTGCCTGCACTACCACCGTGCTTTAGACATCCCATGTGGCGTGCATGGGATTTAGTTGTCGATCTAGCACTGCACCAGTTACCGAATATACTTGAGACTGGTGCACCTTATCGTCAATTGCCTTTCTTTGAGGATCAACTGACTGCTTTTCAGGTGTGGCTCAACAGTGAATCTGAATCACGTACACCGCCCGAACAGTTGCCCATTGTATTGCAAGTGTTGCTCTCACAGGTACATCGTTTGCGTGCACTGGAATTGTTGGCACGTTTTCTGGATCTAGGCCCATGGGCTGTTAATCTGGCATTGGGCGTTGGTATCTTTCCCTATGTACTTAAATTGCTGCAGAGCTCAACGCGTGAACTTCGTCCAGTGTTGGTCTTTATCTGGGCCAAAATACTTGCTGTCGATCCCAGTTGCCAGGTGGATTTGGTGAAGGATCATAAATACTTTCTGTCAGTGCTACAGGATGTCACCGTTTCCAAGGAGCACCGTACGCTGTCAGCCTTTGTGCTAGCTTCCATTGTAAATAACTTCTTGTTGGGGCAGACAAGCGCACTGCAGGGTCCACTATTGTCAATCTGTTTGGAGCAGTTGAACGATGGCAGCTGGTTACTACGACAATGGCTGGCCATATGCTTAGGTATGCTCTGGCAGAACTTTGAGAAGGCACGCTGGTCTGGTGTGCGTGATCTGGCACATGAGAAGCTATATCCGTTGTTACGTGATGCCATACCGGAGGTGCGTGCCGCAGCTGTGTTCGCACTGGGCACATTTATTAGTTCGGTAACGGATCGTACGGAAGAGCATGCCAACAACATCGATCGCATCATTGCCATAACGTTGCTTGAGACAGTTGGAGAAGATATGTCGCCATTGGTACGCCTCGAATTAGCTTCGTCGCTGCAATGGATGGTGTTGCTCTTCGAGTCACAATTCGTCATTGTTTATATGCATGAGCATATGAATAACCATACCGGCTCATTGGTTTCCAGCGGTGAACGTAGCGCGAGCATAACGCATGGCATGCCCGGTGCACCGAATTCAGCTATGACACACTCCTCTACACACAGTCTGGAGCGGCATGTTACAATGCGACGTGGTGTTAGTTCAAGCTCAATATCCAACATGATGACGTCGACAACAGCGGCAACATCAACAACTACAACGACAATACCATTTCAATCAATATTCCTAAAGCTCTGGCAAGGCATTTACAATCTTGGGCATGATCCCTGTCCAAAGGTTGCTGAAACTGCACAGAAAATTATTAGCTATGTGCGTGATTCAGCATTGTGTATGATTACCGCAAAGGAAGCGACTATAGCCACCGAGAAGTGCATTAGCTTAAGCGTAAGTCTACCGCCGAGTCCAAATA